>JARCZZ010031884.1:5824-59294 GCA_030323915.1 Brotogeris chrysoptera
CTGTCACCCCCACACAGGAACCAGCCACAAGCAGTACTCAGACTCCCGTTAACCACTGAAGTCCTCTAGGTTCCTCTAACTGCTCTGTTAGAAACTGCAGCTGTTTCTTGGTCTAAAGAGAAAAAAGAAAGACAAAATGATCAAGTTTTTTTGTCTTTGTGTATGAAACAACCTCAAAATAACTCAAGCCTGCAAATAAAAGGAAGCAGGAGGCTGTTGACTGGAAACCGCTTAGTGTAAGGTTTGGGCTTGAGGACATTTGCTCCCACACCCATCCTGTCCAAGGTAGGTCTCTGATGCACCAGCAGAACCTGTATGTTGTTGTTCTCCATGTACCACTTGGTACTGTGCCCAAAGAGACCCCAAGTGACAGTGGCACAGACACAACCTGGCCAGCACCTTTCTTAGGGGCAATAGATAAAAAAAAGCTAGAAGATAAATCTGGCTCCGAGGACAATGTAAACCCAAACCCGCTTTGCAGGAGCATCTCTAGTGCCCAGCAACCCCCAGGTGTCAATTACTTCAAAATTGACTCCAGCTGAAGCACACCTGCTCATAAATATCCACAAATCCTCCTACATCCTGTTTGCATCATCGCCCTTGTTCTCTGTTGGGAGAGAACATGAGTAAATGACTGACTCACAGTGTCTTATTTCTCACATTTCATGCAGTTTTAGAGTTTTCCTTGCGTTTCGCATTAAGATGCTTGTTCCTTTTATAACTTTCATTACACATTAGGAAGGGTGCATGCAGACCCAAATAGCTCTTGAATTTATAAATACAGAGCAATCAATGTATCTTATTTTGCAATTATTGCAATAACCAAATGGGATATTTCAGTAATGCTTGAATGTGCTCTGTAAGTAATGCCTCTCATTGTCCTTTAATTGTACGTATTTGGTAAATGAGATTGAAAGGTTCTATCTGTATTCATTAGGCAGAGGTTAACACACATTTTCTGCGAAATTAATAAAAATATAGCTGTTTCCTCTGATCATGACATAGCTGTGTTGCAGCACAGTGCAATGCGCACTTATTACAGGTATGCATTACTGCTTCTTCCCAGAGCCCGCTTATGAAGGTCACAAAGTGGCTATTTATTGTTAATGGCTGTGTAATGAGCATAGTTCTGTGCACTTAACCAATTTTTCTTATGATTCTCAGGCTAGAGTCCACTGCTGAGCTAGGAAAACACCACTTGAAATCCTGCTCGCTCTTGCTGCTGGGATGCTAAAATACGCCCATGAGCATTGCCAAGCCAGCATCTTTGAGGTGCCCTGCACTCCCCTGGGTCAACCCCAGCCGTGCAGAAGACACTGCCCTGGGGCAGGGGAAGAGGAGGTGGCACACAGCAGGCAGCTCCGTGGAGCCCCAGCTGAGCAAGGAGAGACAGGAACTCAAAGAGCTGAAATTATTAATGCTGGGGAAAAGCAGTGTGCCTTTTACACCATCAGGGCTGTGCCACAGAACCATCAATAGCCGGTCACTATTTTGCTGCCGTTAATTCTCACTTCCCTTCACCACCTACAGATGATGCAGCACAAGCAGGAGCCTGCTCCGGAAGCCATCATTAACTGAAGCCCTCTGGATTACAAGCTCCTGCTTGGCAGAACATATTTCTTTAGCTCTGTGTCCCAGTTTGTACTGTTCTACAAAGTTTGTTGTCCAAAACCAGCCGCTGTGTCTTTTATTAGGACACAGAAGCTTTATTCCTCTAAAAGCAAGCTATTTCTCCCCACCTGAGGAACTCCTCTGTGATTGCTGGCCAGGCTTCTCAAACCTTCACATCCTGCATGAAGGGTCTTTAAATGGGTGTGAAGAGCCATGTAGAATCCATCCAGGAGACATCAACTGGTCATCTCTGGAGAGGTGGGGTCTGTCTTGGAAGTCCAGCCAGAGGTGCTGTGCAGTTCCTGGTGAGATAAAGGGGAGCTGACCACTTGGCTGGAGCCGCAGATGAGAAACTACCTCACCTGCAAAGCCAGGGTAAGACACAAAGGTGAGACTGCTGAAAGAAAACTGTCAATGCTTTTGTCTCCTTTTTGCCCGCCTTTATTTTTTAATGCATTTAAATCAGTTTGAAGGTGATACGTTATTTGTTTGATTGGGTTTTGAAACAGAAGCATTTACAAAATAAAACCGCAACAAAAGGCCTAAAGAACAGCTACACAAGTCTGAAAGGTTTTATAAACCCACACATACAGAGCTGAGAACATTTTTACTGGCAAATCAATGAAAACTTGAGCTAATGAATCGCCAAGTGTTGGGTCTCAACAAGGTGGAAAACACTTGAGCAGTTGCGGAAGGCAAGCTGAGGCTGAAGCAGGTTGTGCAAAGGGGTGAAAATGCCACCCCCCAGCACACTCTGCTGGCTGCAGCTCATGGCTTCCTGGTGGGGTAAAAGAGAGATGTGGTCTTGGGTGAGCATCCACATGGATGGGCTTTACGGGAGCAGCGGGAGGCAGCACAAAGCAAGAGTTGGAGGCAAGAGACCATGGGAACAAAATGCCTCTGGAGTAGCTGTGCATCATCACTGGAAAAACACACCCACCTCTTGTCAAGGTGTGAGGATGTAATATATATTATAAACCATATAGTATATATTACATACATAATACATACAATATTATATATTTCTATATTTTAATATTTAAAAAAAATATATATAAAACCCCCAAATATGTATGGTGAGCTCTGCTTAGAGAATGTTTATTATGACTTTGTTGTGGAGACACCAACAAGTAATTAATAACCCTGAACTAAAAAGATCCATCAATCACTTGGAGGAGCTGAAGGAAATATGACTGAGGGCAGAGCAGGGGGAGAGGCTGCAGAAACTGTCAGGTTCCTTCAGACAGATGTAAGAAAATGACAGAGGGGAAGTGAATTTAAAAAGCCCAACTCCAAACCAATCAGGAAAACCATTTAAAAAAAATACATTAAGATAAAATGAAGGTGAAGAAATTCAGAATATTACGATTTTCATCTTCCCATGCAGGCTTCCCAAATGGCCAATTAAAGCCAGGCAGCGAAGAGAGGCAAGGAGGATCATGGGCTCTCACTTGCTGGAATACTGATACACCAGACTGTGGGAAAAGTTCATATCCAGAAGACTACTTACGGCAAAACCTAATGCCACCCCCTAAATCACAATAAACCATTGGATTTGGCCCTAAATCACAACATAAATGGAAGCATTCATTTAGCAAGGATATATTTAATATAGAAGGAGACTGGTCAAGAAGCTGATGGCACTATATAAATATTTAGATGGCAACAGAGCCACCCATCATGTACATTGCCTAGGGATCCAGGCTAAATAAATGAAATTGGGTTTTCTTCCCACCTTGTCATCTGTGAGTTGGTAAATGTTTGGGTACTCAGTCACCAAGCAAAGACACTTCAAGGAGAAAATCAAACATGCGCTAAATTTTGAAAGCAAATAGTTGCACGCACCCAAACTCCAAGGAAAAGAAATGATTTCTGGTTTTTGTTTGACAGAATAATAAGGAATTAGTTAATTTGTTGCTTAAAGGCATCTGAATTTACAAATAAATTATGTCAACTGAAATTTTATCAACCTTTTCTTGATCCATTTCAGGGTCAGGAGAGGACTGGAATGTACACGTCAATGGCACATGCTATTGATGCATGGAAAGACAAACTGGAGCCTCCTTTTGCTTAAAGCAGGGGAGGAACTCTGCCTGTTTTAATGGGCTTTAAGGCATCCTGAGAATCGCATTTAGGACGCAAGAACTGGTGCATGAATGATTCAGGTGTTTTCCTCTGTTGGAAGAGGGCAAAGATAATGTGTTCTGGTACAAGCATCGCCTTTCACTTTTCAAGGACAAAGCAATATATTCCTTCCATTCCTTACCCAGGCTTTAAGATCCTGCATGTCTCCCTTCTAGGCTAAACACTAAATTCCTAACCCCTAAGCCAAAAATCACTGTACAAATAGTTCTCATTAGTGAGTGCCTGGGTAGCCGCAAGCCTGCGCCGAGCAGGGCAGAGGATCAGCAGCACCCACCAGAAATAGAAACGCTCTTCAGTAGAGTTTGAACTCACTGCGCTTCACACCAGGCTTCGGGGACAAATCCCAGCTGGAGGTTTCTGAAGGAGCTGTCGTGATTCAGGCTGATGGCAGGCATGAAGGGGAATCTGGTCTGAGCCGGGGACAGCATACCATGAGCTGGAAGTGCCCAAGCATATTCCATATAAAGCAGTTTTAAACTTTATAGTTTTATATGCAATGCAAAATAAAAGGTATTTCATAAATCCTCTGTTTCCCATAATAGAGCCAGGTAAGTGCAACCCAATGTGACCTGTGCTACAACAGCATAGGGACAGAAAAATTATCTGGAAATGTAACTCCAGCAACTTATACAAGCCTCTTAATGCAGACTCTCGATAGTCTGAGGCAATGCATATATATTGAGCAAGTAAAATCGTGTCTTCGAGAAAATAACAGTCCATCACCAGCTTTGCTGCTGCGTAAGGTACCCACTGTTTGGCAATAAAACAGCATTTATATCCACTGTAGCTACATCCCTGCTCTTTAAAGAAACATCTTGTTGAGATAAAGAGGGGAATTACATATTATTTAGATCATGCAGCTTCCCCCCGACCCATCAGAGCAACTTTGCTAGTTCCAGTCAATTATCCATTTTAAGTCTCACCAAGAATTACTTCTAGGGTTGGAAAGAAGAGGGGCTGCTAGCACACTAATGATTTAAACACGTGCATGGCCGCTGCTGAGGATGGTAGCTTCCCCATGGCCCTTCAAAAAGGGTGAACAAAAGTTATACCAAGCCTGGAATAATCCTGTGAACACCCACAGCTACAGCACCCGCAGATAGAAAAGATAACTTCTCAACACCTCAGGACATCATGTCATGACAGGTCAGGTTGACAGGTGGCTACTGTTGGCTGTGACAGATGTGCCCTCCTTGACTTCACATGCTATTCCTAATACTCTGTTTAGGCTTTCAGATATGATGGGGGAAGCACATTACAGAGGCAGGGATGCTGAACGGTGCCCAGAAGGCATTCACCACACCTACCCCTCATCTGCCCCCAGACTTTGTTCATCCTTGGTTCTCCCCACAGCTAAACCCAAGTCTGTCACCTGTGCTATGAATATCAGTGTGGTTTTCCCTTGTCCCTCTTTTCCCCCTTGTGTTCCATTTTTCCTGTTGCTGCATAAAAGGAACATAAAGGTATATAAACCTTTCATATAAACCTTTTTACAGTTGGGGGATATTTTAAAAGAAAAAGTCCTAGACTCACCATATAAATAGTTATTTGTGCTGAGTGGGAAATAAAATAGACTTCTGTTACAGGGGATGCATAGGGCATGATGCTACATACACACCAACACCAAGCACCACTTTGTATTCACGTTGCTCCTTTCTCATAGGTGTTATTCAAGTGCTTGTGAGAAATTCCACTTGCCCGGTATA
Organism: Brotogeris chrysoptera; assembly: GCA_030323915.1. Lineage (NCBI taxonomy): Eukaryota > Metazoa > Chordata > Aves > Psittaciformes > Psittacidae > Brotogeris > Brotogeris chrysoptera. The sequence goes on from JARCZZ010031884.1 coordinate 11,287, forward strand.
ATTCACCCAGGAGTAGCTCAGATCTGTCATCATCTTCCATTACCCAAGCATGAAAATGAAGGGGAAACAACCACCCATCCATTAGTGAATCACAACCAACTGTCTGCAACAGCCAGAGTGCTCCCAAAATTCTGTGTGTTTCTGCCAGGAAAAACCATTTTTCCAGTGGATGGGACCTGTTCAGGGCAGGTGGAAACAGAAGCTGACCAAGGAGGGATGCGATGACCCCTGGTATCACCTCTGCCAGCCATAGTTTGGGGCCTGTCCTATCATTTGGGGGAGGGTCGGGAAGGGGGAGGTATTTGCTGTTTCCTCATGTCCCAGTGCCCCACAACTCACCTAAAAAGCATTTCCTCACCCAGGTTTTGGGCTCTGACTACTTGGAGGATTCAGAGCAGGATCAGGTTTTGCATGCTGTGGAGAAGATTTACACATGCTCATGTAAAGCAGAACGCAGTTTTTAAGCTCACCTAGGTAGGGCACAGACACACTTTTACCACCCCAGATGCAGTGCTGGGGCAGAGGGCTTCCTCCCACATTCCCACCACTGCCTCAAGGTACAAAACAGCTCATCCCATAGGCTGTGTTGCACCCAGCAGATAACTAGAGACAAGTATCGAGCATAGCCAACTCCCATAAGGCATCAAAGCTTTATCCTGATGTCTTAGGACATTTTCAGGAAGACAGAAACATCAGAGAATGCTTAGAGCTGCTGAAATAAGAGAATCCCAGAGGAAAAGGACATCTGCGAGCAGCAACAGCCAGGAAACAACACTGCATCCAAGCCACAAGGAAACAAAGACCTAACAAAATACAAACGTTCTTCTTAAAATTGAAGGCAAATACTTATCCACAGAGCCCATTGTGCAACACTCACTCCCAGCTCCCCACCCTGCACTCCATCTTCCACCCCAGCTCTATAAAGGCAGGCCACAACCCTAATCCAGCCTCTCCTTTTATTTACCAAGAGCACCTGGTGGCAATTTCTTGCAGAACATAATCACCTTTTAATTAACAGTCAGGTCATTTGTCACCTGTTGACTAACATACTGGGTGCTCAGCTGCAGTGCTGTCTATCCTGCCTGTGCTGGTAGGGGGATCTTTCCTCACAGAAGCTGACATTACATTTGATCTAGTACCTAGTGCTAAAGCTTATTTCTTATAATATTTCTGTGTATTGATAGTGTTGGTGTATTTTGCTGTCTGTCAGGAATGAGAAATGCTGAGATCCCTCTCTTGGGGTGTCATGGGTGTGCCAGTGGTTGTCTGGGGCTCTTTTGACTTACCAGCTCCGCTGCCCTGCTTCATTGAGGGCTCAGATGCAGCGCGTGGAGGAGTTCAGAGGAAGAATGCTATTTTAAGTAAAGCCATTTGTTAATCAGGGTGGAAATTTACCGAGGAGAGAGGACCTGAGCACAAACAGCAGTGCTCTTTTCTGGAGCTCCTGCGGCTGCTCCTTCAATACAGGCAGTGTATGCTGATGAAAAGAAACACGCTAAGCTTGGAGGAATACCATGGAGAACTTTGTTTGTTGACAGGTCTGGGCTACAAAATGCTATCTGACATGTATTGATTCAGCAAAAAGTCTATAATACACAATAATGCCACTTTGTCATCTTATATCTGATTGTTTCTGCCCCTCATCCTTGGGATTTCCCAGCTGAGCATTATGAAGTGGGAAAGAGCAGCCTTTGCCCTTTGGCTTGCTCAAAAAACCCAGACAATAAGCAGCTGATCCTGCTGTAGCTGCTGAAATTCTTCAGTGTAGGCTGGGCAAGAAGTCAGCTCCTGTCACCGCAATGTTCTCTGCTCAGATCTGGGGTTCTCCTAAATGTGTCAGCTGTCCAGATTTCTCTGGCCTTTGCTTCTTTCTCCTTGCAGGAAGCTAAGCTGTAATGTACCCCAAATCTCTGAAGCCCAGTGCTGTGATGGCTGTAGTGCAGATGCACACCAGCCCCTTCAAACAGCAAAGTTTAGGACTGAGGGCAAGTTCCGGCTGGGTGAGGTCAGGAGTTGTCTATCTCGCTGTATATATCTGCAAGATATATATATATAGAGAGAGAGAGGGCTGAGCTGCTCTAACCTGGAACAGCTGCAGTGACTCCAAAGCACTGCCTATGTTACACAAATAACCTGTGTAATGAGTTTTATAAATAAATCATTATTGATGCTCAAAACCACTGCAGAAAGACCTTGCACTTGTGACCTCTGCTCCAAATAAAAAGCCTTCTGCTGTTAAAATTCGAAACCTGAATTAGAGCCAAAAAACCCCTGTGTGCCACCTCACCGTGCCTGATGAATCATTCTTCATGCAGTCGGGCAGATGCACTCCACAAATGACAAGGACCAAGAGTAAAGAACATCTGGAGCCGTCAGGGGAAATAGCATGCCCTGTCCAAGCTCTGCTTTGTACCACCATTCAAAGAAGAGCTGCTTCAGATTCTAACAGCCAGATACCCAGAACGCTATTACTTGCAAATGACAGGTCACCTGCACCTCCGCGCTTCCCTGTCATCCCACGTTGAGTCACATCACATGAAAAGATAAAAAGCAAAACTCTGCCATGCAAATGAAGTGAGCTTTCACATTAGCTTATCTATTTATTTCCCCTTAAATATTGCAATTATTATTTCTATTACACAATCACCTCTCAGAGCTTCTGGTGAGTTATTAACATGCTGGAGCACAGGCTCTTTTATGAGCTGTTAACATTCATTAGCACTTCAGGTCCTAATGCGCAATGAACCTTTCCTCTGCTCATTTTCATTCACTGTGTGACACCAACGGCACTGGGGACATGGCCAGAAACTGGTATCCGTGCCGCTGATGGTGAATTGCTATGGTGGGATTGCTGGGGCTTTGAGCTGACATCAGAGCATGCGTCACCATGGTCCTTCGCAGATGTCCCTGGAGACAGAAGTCCAGGCTGATGACTATTTAGATTCCTCTTGAGCTCCAGAGGTTTCCAAAGGATTTTTCTTCCTCTGTCCTATGCAATCATGTTGCCATGGTGACCAGAGCAGGATGCTGGACCCCAGCCTGACCCCCCTTCTCAGAGGATGGGCTGGCTGAGTGACGAAGCTGATGGTTTCCAGTGGTGTTTTGCCACACCTGAGAAGAGAGATGTTCATAAAAAGGGAAATATTTTCTAAAACAGACTTAGACTTTGTTTGGTTTGGTTTTTTGCTTAACCACGATGAGCAGAATTTCAAGGTTCTCCTTATTTTGTGAATGCAAATGGTAAGAAGCCTCATCATGGGACTGGACTAAAAACTTCCCATGGTCTGAGCAGTACTGGAGCAGGCAATGGTCAAACCTGAGCTGCGGTTTCCTTGTGCTGCTCCCTTGCACAGATCGACCTCCCTGCACAGGTGATCATTTACTGCTGTGACTAAACGTTGTCTTGGCAGGAAACAATTGCCATTTTGGTGGACTTCCAATGCCTTGGGCAGACAGGTCATTCAAGCCACTAATAATATTTCTTTCTCTTTTGCTTAGTCTGTAAAGATTACCGCTCTCTCCGTCTTCATCTCTTCTTATTTTACCCTGTCTGTAGTAATAAAAATCTTATTCTTCAGTTATACTTGATGGTGTCCATCCTACAAGAGACATGCCCAAGTGGGTGAGCTGCCACAAAAGCAACTTACCTAAGTGGGATACATCTCCAGCTGAATTTTAACAGGATATTGCCAAGTCAACAATAAACCTGCTTCTTCTTGCTACTCAGATGGAAATTTCCAGGCACAAGGAGATCTTTCATGGTGAAATGTGGAAGCAGGAATGCTGCTGCACTGGAAAATGCTCTATGGACACTGGTCACTTGTGGGCTGTATGAAGAAGGTGGCCACCCTGGCTCACACGTGCTACAGGACTGACATGGTCCACATGACAAAGTGTACAGTGTGGCAACCATTGAAAATACCTCTATATTGTCACGTTTTATTTTATTGAGCTGCATAGTGTTGAACACATTGAGAATATTTTTGGAGTGGCAGGTTTTATCTCACTTTAACTATGTCACCCTGTCACCAGATACCACTATATGAGGGCTTTAGCTTCATCAGCTTTCAGCCTCTGGTGCTCCATAAAACCCCAGGGCTTGATCTTAAAACATTCCAGTCAATACTTGATATCTCTTTGGGTCTGTATTACATAGACGGTAGATAAAATGTCACAGAACTCTAAAGGATATTTATCTTAAAGAAATCAGTGAAGGCCAAGTAGCTACTTTTGTGTTTTTCTAGTACTAGGCAGATGTTAATCCTTTATGAACCGTGTTTGTGTAAATTCAGTTATGCCATTTGTATTATCTGACCTTTGCAGAGTTGACTAATGAATTGTTGCAAATAACTACTGTTAATATGGAGTCAGTGTACAAGTGGCTCTTATAATGATTCAGAAACAATCACGAACTAATTTCCTAATGATATTTCCTGGGATATTTGAATAAAAAGAAGACTGTATTTGCATATCTCCCCAGAAGGGAGTAATCACCCTGAAAAATATTCTGGTTTGCAAACTGCATTAGTCAATGACTTTAGCACAGTCGCTTTCATGAGAAATTATGCTAATACATGTGGAAGATTTCATTTTCCTTAAAAAAATAGTAAGCACAGTGAGACACAGAACAGCCCAAATGGCTGCAGAGAGAAATGCTGTCCTGAGTAACTGATTGCAGGATCCATCCAAATACATCATGCTTTGTTAGGGAATAAGTATTAGGCAAGTTAAAAGCAGATACAGCTATAGCTTAGGCTTCAATCAACAAATAGCAGTCAGGATTTAATTAGAATCTGCATGCATTGTGTTCCATGCAACATGCACGCATTTAGGACTAACTGCACTTAGCTGCTGTAAAAATAAGCACCTCTGACATACCCAAGACAGCTAGAATGCACCTCAAAATCCCACATACCATTTCAAACAGCGGCACAGCAGATGAGTGGGGCTGCCACGTGCAGCTGAGCAGCCCAGGCATGAACTCTAGCTCCAGCCATGGGGCTGGAGAAGGTGCCCACCCCACAGCACTGTGAGGCCAAACGATCCCATATACCTGCACAGTCAGCAGGGCATGAAAATAATGCAATAATCTCCAGGTCACATATCCCAAATCCCTGTGTTTCATTTTTTTTTCTTTGTTTGCAAGTAAGCATTTCTAGACTAACTTTTGTGTTGAATGAGGGAGACAAGGAAAATCGATGTCCCTTGGGTCCCCAGTGCTGCCAACCCACAAACTGGACAGCCCCACCACAAGCCATCTGGAGTAAGCTTCAGAGCTTATACCCAGTGTTTACTCCTTAACAAGTGAGACAAAGCTTGTGAGCACAAAGTGTTCAATATTTCAGTAGTGGGGATGTGACGCCTTTGCCAATATCCCAAGTTCTTAATTACTGTCTTTGAAAGTTGTATCTGTTTGAATAACACCATCAAGCTGTGCTTTAAACCAGCTTTTTAGTCAAAGGAAGACGAAAATATTCTCATGTCCACAAAGAATGCCATTAACTGAAAAAAAAAATCATGAGAAAGACTCTCTTGAATGAAGCCTATGGTCTGGTTTGTGAATCTTTAATATGCATTTCTGCAGCTTTGTTCAACACTCAGCAAATTCATATTCTCTTAGACAGAGTAGACATTTTCATGAAGTATTTATAGCAGCCAAGAAGAATAACCAGATTTCTGGAGGTCTTAATTCACAAACTTCTTTTTTTGAAAGTAAGGGCCTTTTAATGGAGGTTTTGAGGAGTCTGCTCCAAAATCCTAATCTTCCTGGTGTACACTATTAACAGAGATCAATAGTAAAATGGAAGTGCAATTAAACTGTGTTCGTTTTTTTTTTCCCAGTGGAGAGTACCTGCATCTATAAGAATATGTGAGTAAACTCTGCCTGTTCTGTACCACTCCATTATTTATGAGCGAGGAGGATAACCAAGTACGAGGAAGGGCTGAGGCTGCCCAGCCCTGCTGAGGCAGGAGGAAAGAGCAAACCCGAACACACTCTTCTGTTGTTGAAAGGCAGCCTGTCCTCTGGGCATGTCCCAGCATGGGGAGAATAGCCTGTTCTTCAGAGCAAATGGCTTTCATCCACCAATTGATAAAAATTACTACATGCCACCACCGACAGCCTTCTACTGTGCGGGTGTTTTAGTACAGCTACATTTCTTTTTCTAAAACAGTAATATTTAAGTGAAAGAAAGCAGTACAATAAGACACTATTAATGTATATTCCTTGCTATCAAATATAACTTCCTTTTGTACGTAATAACTCTCTTCACGCTTCCAAATGCAGATTTCAGAGGGGAAATGACAAAATGTTCAAACTCCTCTTTGCTGCTGCGGTTTCTCTGACTTCTCTCTACAGACCTTTGCAAGGCTGGCTGATGCTTCGCTTCAGCCAGCATCGCAGCCATTGCAGCCAAACACAGTTCCAGACGCTGGCTTCAAGTGCTCACATCCCTCCTCATCTTCCACCAAGCCCGCTTCATCCTGACACAAAACCAGGATCAAATATTACTCGTTGTCTCTGCTTAGACTTCTGCAAATGCCAACACAGGATGGGTTTGGTGGTCTGGGTTTTGTTTTGCTTTGGTTTGTGGTTTGGTTGGGTTTTTTCTCTTTCATGTCCCACAGGTCTTTTTTTTTTAATTTTAATTTTTTTGGCCATCTTTGGTGATAAAGTCATGTGTGTCACTTGAGCGCCTTGTTTGATAGTCTTTGAACAAGGATGGAGAGATGTTTTTGAAAGAAGATGCTTTGAAATGAGATATACTCCTTATATCCACTTAAAAGGAAAGGACTCCTGTAGAGTTAATGATCGGGCTTCTATTCAAGGAAACATTATTTCACCGACTCCAACTTTCAGAAGTCTTTATAAGGTTTATTGCAGCACACTGGAGAACAGCCCTTCCCTGGCTCTCAGAGGAAAGTCTTTGCCTCACTGATTAAGGTGAAATATTTCCCCTTTCTCCAGTACTCGGTGGCAGCACCATCCAGGGTCTTGGCTTCATTAGTTCTCTTTGCAGCCACGTCACAAGAACAAGTGCGGAGAGCTTCTTCTATGAAAGACTAACTCACATGCTAATGACTTATTAGTGCAGGGGAGCATTTCAGAGCTAGTCTTGTAGCCATGGTGAACCGTTTTCAGCAGGTCTATGTTATTTTTCACCATTAAGGAGAGTTTAATTGAATACATGCGGATTTAGGCAAGACTTTATGTTTCAAGCTATCTGCTGGGCAGCATCCACAAACACAACCCTCCTTTTGACATTTAGAAGTCATTAACCCCAGCATAAATCTTTCTACAGCTCAAAGACAGTTATCTCCACTCCTCAAAAGGATGCCCCATTATAGACAACATAGGTTTGTTTTTCTTTCAGATGACAAATTCCATAATGAAGTATTTAAGGTCCAGCCCAGACTGCAAAGGCCACAAGAGAGAGAACACAACTGGTTTTGTTTAGTCTGGAGAAGAGAAGGCTCTGGGGAGACCGTAAAGCAGCTGCCACTGCCTAAAAGGGCCAATAAGAAACCTGGAGAGGGCGTTTTGACAAGGGCATGTAGGGTCAGGACAAAGGGAGAACGGCTTTAACCTGCCAAAGAGGAGATTGAGATTAGATATAAGAAAGAAGTTCTTTTTGAAACACTCAGCCCTGAAGCTGCCCCCCTTTGTCTGCTCTCTTCATATTTCAGTATTTGGAATCATTAGCTTTCTCATTAGAGACTCAGAAAAGCAGGGGGGAGATGAGATTCTCCATTTTATGCATGATTGTTTCCTTTCATGTAGTCGGAAAAGTCCTGTTGGTTGGAGGACACGACCCTTGGAGAGACACGTGGGAGACCAGGGCTGCCCTTCAACCCTTCCTTCTCCAGGGGCTTGGTGGTAACTGAGTCCTATTTTTGTCCCTCACATTACCACAAATATTTCAGGCTTCTGAGCAATCAGCTCTGTCTACTATAAATTTATAAGCCTCAGGGATACAATTTGCTGCCATTAAAGTTGTTGGTTTTAACTGTGATTTCAGTGGCAGGAAGATGAAAATCCAACAAATGTAAAGGCCTTGCCCAAGCATCTGCATTTTAGAAGTCACTTGATATTTTTCATTTTAAATTACTCCAGTAAATGTGGCTTGCTGGTCAATTTAGCAATGTAAGTGCTTCTGATGAGCTCTCAGTGAAAGACAAATAAGCAGGTTTCAGCAATATGAGTCTTAATGTTTCATAGAAATTACTAAAAATTCAGAAGCGAGGGTTACTTCCCACTAATTGCCAGTTTACAGTCATGTTCCTGTTGCTTCCTTAAGGAGTTTCACCATTCAGACCTTTAAAAAATGTAGAAGGAACTTAGCGAAGACAGTTGCTATGATTGATTGAACGCAGATACCTATAAAAAAGAGAGAATAGAGGAAAAGGCAAGCAATATCTCTCAGTTTCTCTGAGTTTTATGGGCAGCAGAAGACTCAGCTGCTGACGTTACTGAAATACATTGCCTGTAGGCAAAGATTTCCATTACCAGCATATCAGTCACATGGGCAGGGAAGGAGATAAAAAATTGGTCCTTTGTACAATGTTCAGCAGAGGTAATTAATTGGAGATCGATTCAGAAGTAATCTAACTCCTTATAAGTTTACAGTGATAAAATCATGACGGATGGCATGGAGCAGGCGAAATTCCAGCCTGGCCGGACATGAAATGAGCTCTGTGTGCAGGAGCAGCCAGTCTACCCTAAGACTTTCCCAAGTATTTCCTCATAGGTATTGCCGGTAATTCTTCATTTAACTTTCAGTAGTGGCACTTCTCTCTCCATTTCAGCTGTGGAGCCCGTTGCAGTACTGATGCTATAGCAGCATCGCAGTGAGCAGAGGTGGAGGGCTGAGCCTGCAGCCTCGTGCCTTGTTCTTCTGAAACAAGACTATTTAAAGCATGTAAATGATAATTATTTACATACTATCTTTACAATCCACATATTTTTTTTCTGTGTATACAATTTTTCCAGCCTCCGAAAGGTGATCCAGTTAATGCTGTTATGTCACTAGACCATCCTCTCCCTACTCGTAATGCTTATGGACAAATTGGTGCCATTTACTTCTATTTTTTCAGCACAGCATCCCTCACCGCTGTCGGGGTAAATTACTTCAGAGGATTATTGCAGTGTCTGCTCTGCAATTTCAGCCTATTCCTTCTCTTCTCTTTTTACCACACTGCTCTGCTGACTGTGGGATCTTCTAAGTGGGAATTCCCCAATTAACACTGTTCTCATTGCTTCTCACAAGCCACCCAGGGCCCTGGTTTCACCATCCTGAAATATTCCCTTTTATACCCACTTTTCATCCAATTAGGTATCAAGAAACTTGACAGGCAGAGAAGCATCCCTGCTGATGCTGATACAATGGAGCAGACATCATGTCAGATGTCGGCAGGTCAGATGCGCACTGCTTGTCTCCAGGACTAGGATGAATGTGTGCATCTGCACATGGATTTGGAACCTGGGCATTGAAACTAGATCTAGAAATCCTGCTGCAGGATTTAATATTTCTACTGCCAATTTTTGAGGTGTTGCTACAAAATAGTAATTTTTAAGCCTCATATTCAGAAATGAAGAATAATCAAGACTGACCAGGCATGAGTGGGAGAATCACACCATAATGACCTTCCCTGAGCCCTCTGAATACCTATGACAATGCTAGCAAAAGCAATACTAACTCTTGCATTTTATCTAAATGATAGTTCTTCATATTCAGATGTTTATGTCTTGGTACATTGACTCCCAAGGTCTAACAGCTCAGAGCACATCTCTTAGGTTTTACCAGGACGCAGGACTGTGATGTATGGGTAAAGGAAAATCTTTTAAAAGTTAATTTATTTGCCAAATCTTGAGAAAAATACACGAAGAGAAGAGTTTGGCTCCTGCAGGACTTACAGCGTTGGTAGCAGTGGAGGCGGCTTCCGTGCTGTGTAAGCAAAAAAAAGGCTTTTTCAGTTTTGAGGTGTATTTCTGCATTTTGAATTATGCATGAAAATACAATATCTATAAATATACTATATATAATATATATTATATATATAATATATATACAAATATACTATAGAGAATAAAATTGTCTCCGACAGAGTTAACATCTCTCCAGAGGCAACAGAGTCATTACAACCCTCTAACTTTATAGATTCTTATTTTCATTAGGTTTTTATTTAATGAAAGAATAAACCTCACACACTTCAGCGACACAGTACACTCACACATAGTTAGCACAGAAGCAGAGCCCCAGGGAAGTACATTTTATGTAAGAGATCAATTTAATTTTGCAGCACAACTCCCTTCCACACTCTACCCAAAAATCCGCTCATAATTATATATTTCAGGTGGGACACTGTGGCTATGAGCAATGCTGGGCACAGGATGTGACAGTATTTTATAGGCATAGTCCATAATGCATTGTAATCCATAACTGGAGAGACCCAGATGGATTCTTCACCTGACAAGTAATCCTGCATCTTCTTCCTGGTGAAGTGATTGGAAACATTGGAGGTTTCTGTGCTTCCTCCATGGAGGGTTGGAACCCTTTTGATGGTGTGGAAGCTGTGCTGATGATTTCCTTGAGTCTCATGTGCCATATGAGCTCTCCTGAATGCACTGCAGCCCATGATATGTACCCCTTGATGTGCAACTGCCCTGCATCCCTCCTGGCAGCCCCTGCTGGTGCCTTGCTCAGTTAACACCTTTTCTCCTTTGCTGATAAACACAATACTTGGTTTTGGTTTTATTTTCTCAGCAAGGTCTCAGGCAGTGCTAAGAAACGGGATTTTCCTGGCATCCTGGCATTTGTCATTGCAATAATGTCAGCATAGTGTAAGGGACTTTCCAAGCATTTGCCCAACATAGGTGACTCTACAACCTGGATTGCTGGGTAAGAGACGAACAGTTATTTTCTACCACTATCAAGGCTGCTAGTAGCAAAGGGAATCATATGTGCACTTTGAGCAGGCTTCTAATCTCATTTAATGGGCTGCAATGGGGTCCACTAGTGGGAAGTAAATAGGAAGGCAGGATCGAACCTCCTCTCCTTCCAGGGCTCACAATGGGAGGAAATCAACATTGGAACATTGGATATGTTTACACAACTATTAGTACTTCATCAAGCAGGAAATAATTCTAAATATGAGAGGTCGCAGGGAACTTCTTCCTCTCTGTTACCACGGAAAAAAGATGAAAGGTGGGTTTGAAGAGAAAAATAAGCTTCATTTAACCTAATAGTACAAAGTGAATGAGAAAGTTTAACCTATTGATTCTGGGCTTGGCATAAAGTGTTGCAATGATCCTTTTCGGTGCTCTGAGGCTGTGTATTGAATTAAAGAAGCATTCAGCATACTGGCACTGAGTCTCTGAACCTCTTTTCTTTCAAATGTGTGTTTTCTTTGGCTATTATACAAAATGTATGCATTGTTTCCTTGCTAGCAAACTGTCTGAGCAAAATGCTTTCCAACATGGAAATTATTAGCCATGTCATGAACAAAAGTATTCTGCTGTGCTCAGGAATGGATTTCAGAAAAAGGGTGTTTGCTCCTATTCTCATCATTCTTTGCAGTTTCAAGGCGCTGTATCCAGCATTAACCTAAAGGGAAACACAGTGCATGTTGTGGACCCCAGTTCAGCCCCTGCTCTGCAGAAGCAGAAGCTCTACTGTTGTGCCTGTCCAGGAACAAATCTACCACAAACCTCACATTTTTTCCCTATTTGCTCCCAATATAAAGCTGTTTTCCAAAGAGTGTGTGTTTAGGTGGAAGCATCTTGAGCAAGCAAGCAATTAGGAAGGACCAGCCCATAGCATCCACTATTGCCAGCCGTCCTGCTCCTGAAGGCTATGAAAAAGTACTTACCAACAGCAAAATCAACCCTTTTATTTTCCCTTCTTCTTCCTAAAATGTAATGGCTCCTAAATCACTTTATTTTAAAGTTTCAAGGGGAAAAAGTGTCTTCCTAAGTGAAGACTTGGATCATCACAATTTTGACTAAACTTTTATGGCTGAGCTTTTAAGTGCTGGGTAATGGAAATGCTGACAAACCTTTAGCCACAGTGGTCCCAGCTGGCCCCTCTGCTAATATATCACAAGAAATGAGGGGTAATCAGGGATTTCTGATTCACCGGGGCCATGGGCTGCAGAGTGGTAAAACCAAGTTGGATTCTCAGCACTGCTGCATGTGGCTTTCTTCCCCAGCTTCTATCATGACCCAATGTTTGGAATGTTTCGGATTACTGTTGGGTGTTGGTTAAGACTCTATATTGTGAATATTTCAATGCGTATGAATCTTTAATACACCAGTGCTCAGCTTAGCTCAGGAAACTTGAAAATTATCCTGTAGTGATGATACAGCCTTCACAGAAACGTTGTTATGTGATGTACCGGCAAAACAAGCTTGAATTTGTCATAGTACTGGCTGCACGCTTGCAAGCAATTTAGCTTTGTACAAATGCAAAACTGTTCCCTTGGGAATGTGTGAAATATTAGACTTTTCCAGTGCTTATGGAACATTATAAAGGGATCAAAAGTGCCCAAAAAGACACGCACGTGAATGATTTGCTGCACAGCCTATTAAAATGTACCCAAAGTAAAATACTTTTTGGCCAAAAAAAGTAAAAACATTTTAATACCCTCAGGCAAACTGGAAAAACATGGGGAGCATCCAGTTTTGCAGCAGTGAATTTACAGGTTACCAAGGTAGAGTCCAGCACATCCAGGCACTGGCACTCCGCCACAAGCATCTCAGCTGCACAGTGTATGCTAATGAGTTTCATTATTTAATAATAAACAGCAACGTTTAATTAGTGCAGCCATTGCTATGCATAAAATACTTTAATTGCACTGAAGGCTGGTAGAAATAAACCGGTTTGGGATGAAGCTGAGTGGGAGGCTCAGCTCTCATCTGTGCACCGAAACGTGGCCATCAGCAGAGACAAAGACAGGGGTTTGCCCTCAGTGTCTTCACTCACAGGTTAATTATACACAGAAATCACTTTGGTTTGGGTTTAAATTGGGGGGGGAGCATTCTTAATTTAATCTTGGTTGTGTCCACCAAAGGTTGTCTCTGCTGTTGGATGACAAAGGGCGTCCCCGGGGGCCTCAGAAAGCCCCTCTCTGCATGATCATGGGCCCTTTTTATGGTGCACAGAAAAGAGTTTGGAGGAAATGAATGAAGATTTTTAGTCCAACAATTTCCAGCTATTGAGAAAGTTGGGCCTCACTCTACATTAAACCCCCCAGACAACCAGCGAAGGTGCACGCAGAAAGAGCAGAAGTAGTTGCAGTTGCACTCACAGCCATTGTTTTGAAACATACTGGGTGAAGACAATCCATGTGTCCTGCCGCAGATGCTGACTGTGGCCAGCCCTGACACTGCCATCCATGTTGCCCACAGTTCCTTCATCTTTCCCAGCACTTTTTCTCCTCCAAAATGCATCTTCAGACCCGCCCCCATTTTCAGACAGGTTTTCTTCCACATCTGCAGGGCAGGACATGAGGCAGGACGAGGCATGGCTCCAGCCTTCATCTCTAGCATCCCTTGCCCAGTCACTCACTTCAGCTCAGGAGGTGTCTAAGTGAGAGATCTGTACCTTCCTGGGGTGACCCATCTGCCATGGTGTTCCAGGAGGAGCACATGCAAAGCCACACACAAATAGAACCTTGTGTCACCACCAGTGGAGACATTAGTCCTCGGTACCCACACAGCAGATGGGCTGGAGGAGTCTCATCAGCATCCTTGGTGCTGCCAGGCAGCTAAGTGGTTGCATGTGCTGTCACTACACAGGAGTGTAATTGTGGGACGCTGCATGGTGCCAGCTAAATAGGTGATGAAGAGGTAGAAATGGCATGAAATTACAGCTCACCGTTTATTCCTGGCTGGATAAACTGAGGAAGGATATGAGCCCTGGTGTGGAGCCTGCCAGAAACTGTCACTTGGGTTTTTCTTCACTCTGAAGTTTGCGCTTGTACATTCCCCCTCCCCAAAACTGGCTGTCCCCAAACCCAGAAGGATGCTTTAGTGCACAGGAGTGCAAAGTGTCCTCCAGCTTTGCCAATGTTTGGTTTTTCTCTGGAACTTTTTTATAAAGAAAAAGTATTTTATCAGTTAACAAAATCTTTCATGGTCAGTTTGATTCATTACATTGCTTTCCTCAAGGCAGCTGTTTGAAATGGTGAAAACTTTTAGTTTAGCCTTTTCTAAATGCAAAGTTGACATTTAAAGAAAAAAGAAACCCCACCACCCCCAAACCCAACCCAAAGTACCTTTAGCAAAAACATGTAAAAAAATCCATTATGATGAAAGCACCTGAAAGAAACGGATTTTTTTTTGCTTTCTGGTATGTGCCAGGGACATTTCAAGACCTTAAAAACTAGCACCTGGCCAACTCCCTTAGGAGGCTGCTGTCTAGAAATGTGGGATATGGTGAGAAATGACTGCGATAGCCATGTGTCCCAGGTAGGCCCCCGGGCTGTGTGCTGGACATGGAGCTAACACTGAGATCTATGCATTTGTATAACACCTCCCATGCACCCAGGAACCCACAGCTTTGCTGGCAGATGCAGAGGTCCCACCAGTTCTTCTGGTTCCTGCCGGGATAGAGACTGGGGAGGGAAGGACACAGGTTACTCATCACTGTCGCATTACCCATTAATTATGGAAAGCTTCTGACACGCAGGCTGCACGTCCTGGCACAAAGATGTGCTGGGCTGAGAGACTTCATGGACATCACCACTGGCAGCTATGCCGGGAGCGGAGCAGTGGCAGCATCCACCTCCTGTTCCTCCAGCCCGGCACGGGAGGAATGGCTGCTAAAACCAGGCCAGCATCCCAGAAATGGGGATCTGCACATCCCAACTGGCCGCTCTTGCCTCGTCTGCCCTTTGCTCCCCTGCAGGACCAGACCTGCAGAGCAGGGGAGACCTCGAAATATGAGGTTGTGTCTGTGTCCATTTCACCTCTGAGGAAATAGCACATGTAGCTTGAATTTCTTCAAAGCCTTCCCAGCTCTCAGGGTTGCATTCTGCTGCCCAAGGCTGTTGATAAAGAGGCAAAAATGGCACTGGAAGAAAATCTGTCCTTTCCCTACTGCCTATGTTGTCAGTTGCCACATAAGTCACAAAAAAACCCCCATTAAAATAAATTACAAATGTCTGGTCTTATAACAAATTCCTATTTTGCAAGTTTGAAAACTTCAGTTCCTTGTGGAACATATTTTCTTCCTGGAACTTTGTCCTTCAGCCTTTATTCATCAGAACTGTTTTAGTCTTAATTTAACATTATTCTGTTGCTGCTTTATGGATGAGAAACACGTTTCTCTCTCCCCTGCTTGCATCTGCCATGAAAACAAATAGAACATATTCTGCACCTGTCCCTGCTTCACAACCAGCTGAAATGAAATCCGATTCAACGGCCGCTGAGCAAAGTGCGAGCAATGACTCAGTATGGAAATAAGACTTATTTCTTTTTAACTCCATTATGCGGCAGCACAAGAGAGCGGGCATGCTTTCTTGTACTGCGATATATATGGTGAGCCTATGGCACAATCTTCTTCTAATGCTTTCTCAACAATTCTGAGACAAAAGGAAAAAAGACTGTATTTCTCTCCTGCGCATGATACTGATGCACATCTGCTCTGTTCGCTATTCACGTCTTTAAAACTTTAACTAGGCAGGGTTAAAACACAAGAAAATGGAACAGGAATAGAGGAAATGTCTCAAGTGCCCAGGCTACAGTCAACTTGCACTTGAATTTTCCTCGTATTCACAAAACTTTCAATAGAAACTTGTTTAATAGGGTCTTTGATTAAATAAAGCTTGGTTTAAGAGAGGGGTGGCTTCCCCAGAAGCTGTGGATTCTCCATCCCTGAAGGCTGTCAAGACTTGGCTGAGCAAAGCCCTATCCGACCTGGGCTGGTGCTGACAATAGTTGAGTGCTCAGTAGGATGCTGGACTGGATGAGCCCCACAGGTCCCTTCCAATCAACACTGCTACGATTTTGACTTCCTGCTGCTGCTATTATAAATAAGGTTGAATCAAAACCAGTGTTAAGTGTGCGGGTTATAAATACCATAGTCTTCATACGCTGCTGATGGTTATTATCCACCAAAATCCATCTGCATTGCAGATATGGCATGCTGAAGTGGCCTAGCCACTTAACTCTAATTGCAGATTGGAGCTTTAGGCTTTAGAAAGCCAAGGTTAATTTACTTATGATGACTAGATGATGGTGCTGCCTGTCATTATCCATGTGGTAAGAATATTCTATGGTCCATTCAAAAGTGGGAGCCTGGTGAGGTGGGCACCTTCCAGACACACAGAAGAAATTTCTGCTTTTACAGGAAAAACAACCCTGAAACTACTCCTTGCCTTCAAAACCAGACAGATGAAGGGTGGAGGAAGCTAAAAGGTACGTGGACACAACAAACAGGTCAGAGAGAGGACTGGTGAAAGGTACTTCAGTGCTTTTGCATCTTCGTTTGTCTCTGATACAGAGTTTTCAATGGAAAACAACTCTCCTTTAGAAAAAAATATAAGGCAGAGAGAGACATCACTGGTCAAGAAACTGGTTATGAGCAAAGATAAAGCAGGACTCAAGGAGAGAAGGCAGGAAGAAGCAGAGAGGGCAGGGGAGGGGCATCTACACAGCGGGGGTGTTTGTGGTGTTGGGGTATATGGTGTGGGTGGGAAGCCAGCAGAACAGAGCGGATCCCAGTGTATCTGGGGAAACACAACTGCCGGGGCGGGTGAAGGCTGAGTCCAGAGGACCATGCAGCTCCCTAGGTCCTGATGCAAGAGTAGCAGAGATGCTCAGGAGTCCTCCCTGCTCTGACTTTACGTGATTTGAGGAAGAAACTGCTTGGAGGGCACATTGCCTCATATCTGCTCACCAGGTTTTGACTAGAAAAGCAAGTATAAGGCTCTGCTGCTCTGGCCCTCCTCCAGGAAAGACCTTCAGTGATGGGGAGGTGAAGCACCATGCTGAATTTTCACTTCCGATTAACTTCAACCATATCTCAGTCCATATTAACATCTTCATTTTGCTTTAACCACTCATACCTTCCCCTGGACCTTAGTCTAACAATAGAGCTTTCTCAGATTCTGTCTGGGAATCCTAACTGCAGTGTTACACCCATGGACTATGTGTAGGTCTACTAGGAAGCACATCTATATGTACCACATGCCCACTACCTGCGAAATGAAGGGAGGTGCAACACATTGAAATAGTTCATCTGGAAACATTTCAACACTAAGGATGCTGGGGCACAAACTATGGCAACTTTAAAAAACTATGAAACTTCCAAGGCAAACCTACGGACGTCTGCTGTCCATCTGCACCACTCTAGTTTCCTCCTTCATTCAGTTTTGTATATTCACTACCTTTCAACAGAAGTTTAGTTTTTGAGACTTTAATCTGTTCCCTCTCTCAAGCAAAATCCGCTTTGTTATCGTGAATAAACCAAATGCATTCCCAACCACAGTAAACACAGCAATTATTTTTTTTTGACTGCATAATATAGCTATTTAAAAAGCGCTAATTGCTTCTTTTGGAAAAAGTGCCTGAATGTTCCCGTTCCAGCACAGAACAAGCAGCCTATATACAGTGCCATCAAGGTTGTTTATCTTCCCTGCTCCTCTATTCTTGATATTCTCCATTTCAGTTATTCTGAAGCATGGCAGGCTCCATATAAAATGGGTACATGATTTGAAAAGTAGCCCTTTCAGAGCTGAGCTGTGTAAACCAGGAAGCAAAAGAGTTTTTTTACTGCGGTTACATCATCTTCATGTGGAAAGCCGTGGAAAGCCTCACAACTTGCTGGTCTCGCTAACGGGTCGTCTGCATCCCTCAGAGAGGCCCTGACACAATTATTTCTCTTCCGATTTGCAAAACATCAGAATTAAATGCAGGAATACCCACCTTCTGAAGAATATAGCTTGGTGGCAAAAAAGCAGTGAAGGTCTGAGGACCTGGCTTTGCTGAGGTCTACATTGTGCCATCTAAATGCACACGAGAGGAGAAGGAAGGTTGCTTTTGGAAACCACTCTTCCAGTTTTCCAACTTCATATTTGATTCACGCCTCATAAGCTCTTCACTACCTGTCAAAAATTAAGCTCAAGTAAAAAGTGTTCTTTGTGACCCACGGAATGATGTACTTCAGTAACCACGTTTGCTGATATTGACTGCCCCTTTTTTTGTTGCTTTCTGCCCACAATTTCATCTGAAAGTCACCAAGAGAAGCTCACGAGCAGTCAGTCAGTGCCTCCAAAGCTCTCTAAGGGTGTCAGGTTTATTGCTGTGCTATTATTTCGAAGACAGGATCCTCTATTGAGGAATATAAGGGTAATGACAGCACTCCCTTGCCCTAATTTTGTGAGGAATAAGAAACCGTGGGACTTTCCTGCAGGACAGAGAGATCATCTCCTTTTCCCATAAAATGCAAACGGCACAGGGGACCTCTTGGAGACAGACTCCTCAGACCCAGACTGCAGACCTGAGCTGTAAAATACCCTCTCATTACAGAGAGATTTGTGTCATTAAAAACGGGAGGTAAAATTCACTCTAAAGTGTATTTGCTACCATAAAGTTCAGCTTAACCCATTAGCTGCTCTTGAAGGGAAAAAATGATTTATATTTTAAGCCAAAATGAGGACATGGAAATGGCCCTGGACCAAGGAAAGGTCTTCAACATTTTCCAGCCCAAATTCATAAGCACACTGTGTGAAGCAGTCGCTGAAGCAAACTAAGGAGGCACAACAGCCAACTGCCCCAAATGTGCCTGCTTGAGGATGTGACCACCTCAGCACGGTGGGCTTGCTGGTCCTGACCAGACTAGAGGAGGTCAATAACAAAGGGTGAGTTCCTTCTATGTGTTGGATCAAGTGCTAAAGGGCAGCTCCAGCAGCCACGTCCACTGTCACCATAGCTCTGCTTTCAGGGCAAAAGCTTGTGTTTCAGTGGGATGCACACACAGCATGCGGTCACATCTGCAGGCTGTTTGAAAACACATATGTTGGACTCGACTCTGCCTGTCCCCTACCCACACACTGTATTCAGTGCAGTGATACATAGGACAGTCTGTTGTGCCCAGAGGAGGAAGCAGGGACTGTACCCACTCCGGGGAGGACACGCTGTCTCCATCACTAACCACGTTACTGCTGTGTTCCCCCCTGCAAACAGGCAGGTAGGTATGAGTCAGGATGAATCAGCTGCTGGCAGCAGGGGACAGCTTGCTCGGATTACGACCATGCTGGCATCTGGCTGAAGGGCAGGCGGGCTGAGGAGCAGGTTTCACTGGAAGCGCTGCTCCCACGTCACAGATTTCTGCCACAGCGAGAATACTTGGGCAATGCCACAGGGATAAGAAAAGCCCATGCACCCCCCTTACTGCATGTTTGATCCATACAAGGGGTGTCAGCTCCAAAAATTCATGTTAGCACCTGTAAGCTACCCCTTCCCTCTTTAGCAAGGCACCAAACCACCGCGAGCCTGTGGCTGCCTTTAACCTGCAAGCAAATTTGCAGACACTTGCTTCTAAAGTAATAATTAAAATGACAACAAAGATATAGACAGAGGGAGAAAGAAGCTTGGGGTCTCGAGATCCAGAGAGCTCTCATAGCAGATGTGTTTTGACAATGAATGCTAATGTGCACATCTGTAAAAGCAAAAATAAAAGACACCCATCATAAAACCCCTACAGCACCCTGGTCTTATTTGAATGTGCAAGGGATGAAAGAAAGTCCACAAAAATGTCAATCAAATTGATTCTGTTATAGTGGGTTCTCTGCTTTGAAAAAACATTCCACAGGTGCCCTTGTCACTTCAGTGTGGTTTTTGGCATCAAGATTCAGTAATTCCTCTGTGCAACGATATGACCTGAGGCTCAGGCTGAAAACCATGTTGAGATATCAGACTGATGCTGATGCCCCTCTCAATGCCATGGCAAGTCTGACAGCTCCCACCCGCTGCCTGCATGGGAGACAGCCCCCAACAGAAGGGCAATGTGCCCAAAAAGATTCATACATCAAGGTCTAAAGCTTGCAGTTGCTCCAGGCATATTCTGTTTTATACGCTACAGAGCTGTAAATAGATGTTGGTAGCAAGAAAGAATCATTGAAATGGAGCGTAAATTGGAATTAGGGAGCGAGACTCTTCCCTGGGGCCAAGGATGGTGAGCCACGTGCCTCAAATACCTTCTCCTGCAGTGCTGCTGCATCCTGGTCCCTGTGTCACCCACCACCTCATCATGGCCTGAAATACTCATGGTTCACACACAGATACAGCAAATGTCGTGTACTTGTACCACAGCTCAGAGGGGATTTATAGTCAGCATTTTTAGGGGATTATTTTTCATTTTAAATATCATTTGTTACAGTTTTGAAGCCACATACATAAGTGAAGGAGCCAATGGAGCTACGTTATTTCATGTTGTGTTAGGATCTGAAAAATATTACTAGAAAACTTATGTATTCGTGTGTCTATTTCTTAGGAAATGCATGTATTTAAAGCAGCATAGCTAAATAAAGTCACAGTGATAGAAAAAAGATGTCCCTATACCGGGTACTGTTCTCCTGCCCAGTGGATGAGGTGACTCATGGCTTCGCCTGGCTCTATTTTAAGGCACCAGAATATCCAGCCTCTGGCTGAGCTGAGGAATGGTTTGCCATGATGCAGATCATTTGTACCTGTCAGCTCCAGCCACCTTCCTGTTTACTCTCACTAATAAAACTCTGACGTCAGGAGCGAGCTGTTCTGGTACTTGCATTTCAACATAGGCGCTCACTGGGACCTCCTTATTCAGGTTTTTGTCTGTTCTGTGTCTGCTGTACCTTGTTAGCCTCCTCCCTTCAATAAAATCTGCCTTCAAAGCTGCTGCTGATCCTTTACAGAGAAAAACATCATGGCACTTGATGTTCTCTTTCCGCTTCTGCCACCCTTGTTTCCCATGCACGTGCTCCTGCGAACCCGTTTCCCCATAAGCTAATAAGAAACAGCTTATTCTGCTTTACAAATAGTATAGAAAAATACATGTTAAATGGATGGAGATCTTTAAGGATGAGCTGCAAGCCATTCCTATATACTTAAAAACCAAGCTCAGACAGCAAGCAGCTCTGATCCTTTAACTAAACCAAAAAAGCAGCTGATGTGATGGAGCTGCCCAGCGAACATTTTGAGTTTGAGAAGCAGAAGGAGCTGCACTGGGCACCAAACCCCCTTCTCCTCACACTGCTCCAGCAGGCAGCAAATTGTGAATAAATAGGAATTCTTTTCAATGCTGTTTCGCAATGTGTTACAATAGCAAATCACTGAGGGTTCAGCCAAGAACTGTGGTATTTATCCTGCTTTGTCTGCACATGGTTTATAGCCATCAAAGACAAGAAGTGGGTTGTGCGCAAATAGTGATGAGCAAATCCAAGGAAGGTTTCAAGGAGAAATAAGCTGAGAGCAAAGTGCTGAATCTGAATCCTGTGCAGAGCAGGCAAGGAACCCTGGCAGAAATGGGGAGATGCCTTATGGTAATTTCCAGAAAGCTGAAATGCAGCAGGTGCCTGATCCCATATGAGGGAGAAGAACCACATTGCCTTGGCTGGGAACATCACACATGCAGGAAGTGCCATGGGCTGAGGACATCTCAGGAATACTGGGGATGCAGCTTTGCTAAAGAGACGATACTTGCACTTACTTTGCTTCCATAAGCGACATCCGCATGCTGGGAGGGGACACAAGGGCTTCAACTTACCTGCCCCAACGCTTGTGCAATGAATCATTGAACGCTAGGGAATGGGAACACTATTTTCTAAAGGAAATTCAGAGTCCATTTTTTTCCCTCTCACTCTTCCTCCAACTTGAAAAAATCTGTATTCAGAGTGAGTGAAAAGCTTTATTTAAGACTTCCACGTTAATGGAAATTCCGTAGCGCTTGGCTACCCAGACTGCATATGGATTGACAAAACCACTAAAATCAACCCTGGTTTATGAGCCCCAGACACTGATCCAAATTACAAAGTCCAGAGGGGCTGCCAAATGAAAAACTACATATGAAGTTAGTATTGTACCAGAGCTTTAATTTAGGGACCATCTGAAGCCTTGTTTAATACTGTTCACTCCATGGGCAGCAAAGGTGACTCTGCACCATGTTTTGAAGAGAAGCCACGGCATTGCCATGGCATGTACGTCACACCATGGGCACTCTCCTGACTCACTCCCGAGCTTCCAGGTACTTAAGTAATGCTGATTGCTGACAACGACATCAAACTGTCCTCTGGATCTGTCTGAACCTTTACAAATAGCTGTTAAGAACCAAATCATCCCTAGAGAAGCTATTATCTACTCATCATCTGATGTTGATGTGAGATTCTGGCAGTCCACATCACACATTCGTTGCTTCCATTCAGAAGTGGCGTGATGGAAAGTCGTGACTATAATAAATTGTCACAAATCCCTTTTTTTCTCTCTCCCATCATGAGTACTCTGCTCTCCCGACCAAGCAGAGACACTAAATCAGCCCCACTGAAGAACTCCTTGTGTTTCTGCTTGGAAAAACACAAAAGGATTTGCGCAGACAAGGCTTCAAGCTCTGGTAATCCGGAATTTCCAGTCTGAGCCCCACATCATGCTGTTTGTGTGATGGTTTCATCCAGCCTGGGCAGCTCAGAACTGCGCTGGTGCAAGCGTCTGGTCCTCCTTGGTTTCTGTGTGTCCCCACTACTGCATTGCCCCATCAAAATTTCAGGGTTTATTTATTCCCCTGATATTCAAAAGAAGCAGAAGTATCCAAGCAGGCTGTGTATTGTGTATTTTTGCCTTGCATTATTGCCCTGCTGAGCAATCTTCTTGTTAACATCTTAGATTAAGAACCTCAAAAGTATAGAATTTTAAACATACACATTCCTGTGAGAAGCGTGGATTGGGTCACTTCAACAGAAGTCATTGCCCTCAGTATTAAATAGAAATCTAGTCACAGTCAGCCTACTTACTGTTAATACAAGATTTTAGAGTTTCACCTTACCTTAAGCTGAAAATAAGTCTTGCTGTGAATTCAAGGCTTGTTTTTACCGCTTAAAATTAGTTGGCGGCACAACCATTTCAAGGCAGTGCAGGAAACCAGGAAAAAACTCTGTGCTCATTAGTGATCATTTTGAAAGATTTTAGTTCATCATTTACGTCAGTTGAGCTGTGGAGATACCTTTTCCCTAAGAATCATGTTCTCGACACAGTGACACTTAAGTAAATGGTAGAAAAAGAATGTGCTTTATATGCCAAGATCAACACACAAAACAAAAGGAAATATTCAACATGGAAGAAAACAAGAATAAAGAAGAATACCCCTATTCTTATTTTGTAATAAGTAATACATGGATTTATTGGTGAGCTCAAGAAGCACCTAGCACCTCCCTTTGGGAGCAAACGTATCCGAGCTGCAGGGATTGGCATGTTGGCGAGCCCAGGATGAGTAGGGACCTGGCTCAGCCCTTGGGTCCTCCATCCCCGTATGGGCATATTTCTCACAGCCTGGGCTTGCATAGCAAGGCAAAGCTCCCCTGGTTTCAGGATTTAATTGCACAGGAAGGACCCATGAGGATTCTGCTCTCCACGTGTCCGTTTGTTCCCAGCCAGGTGCCTGAATTCAGCACTCACAAGATAATTATTCCATGACTCCTCTCACAGCAGCTCATTGTGCATCTTTCTCATGCAAAGCTGCTCAGGCTCTGGTGGAAATTTTACTGAATGAATGGGAAGAGGTTCATTGTTACTAAAAGAAAGGGGAAAAAAAAGCTGAAAAGGCACTGAATACAAAGAAAATCACCCAAAAATACAATTGTTTTGGTCTCACACGGAAGAGACAGTGGGTTATTATCAATCTACCCCCATCACTACGATCACCACTAACTCGGTGTGCCATCCGTGAAGACCCACTAGAAGGCAGTGTTGAAGAAAGCTTCATAGAAACTTCTCGTTCAGAAAACTGCAGGACCACAAACCAAAGGAGTGGATTTTCTAAGAGCCACGTAAAAACATGAACTGCTTCATCCTAAGGTATTTCTGGTAGATTTTGACTGAATTGACTGCAGGAAGAGGCATGGAATCAAACTTTATCCCTTCAAGGAAAATCCAATAGCAATATTTGAACTCTGGAAGACACAACTTATTTCATGCTTGTTAGCAAAATGCCATTAAAAGAGATCTAAAATTGAGATGCAGCCTGCTCCATGCTGCCCATGCAGACCAGGCTGCTGGGACGGCAAAGACATCCAGTTGAACTCAGCACTAAATGACCCTGAAATGAGCCCAATTTGCCCACAGAACCCAAGGATGGAGTTTCCAACCTGCTGCTAGAAAGACAAGAAGTGGCTCCCCCAAATTTCTTGGCAGTGATGCCTACTCCTGCGGAAAGGCTTATGAGCCAGATCTCCGTGTACTTCAGAGACAGGCAACTCTGATGAGCTCTATGAATAGAGTTGTTGATTCACTGGAAAACACAGGAAAAACTGGGGAAAAACAAATCAAGACAATTTAAACTGCTGGCACATTTTTGTATCGGTGAATGAAATGAAAAATGTGTTTTGAAGCGATGCAATAACTTGGTAGCCCACACAGCTGAATGAATTTCTGATTTGACGTTAAGTATGCTTGAATAAGAATCCCAAGTGTGGTTTGGTACCAAAAGCCTTTTTGAACAACAAAAAAAAATGCCTTTTTGGAAAATTTCTGGAAGTGGAAATATTGGTTGGTGGTTTTCAATGGGAAAATGAAAATATAATTCAACGAATCTCTCATCTCGTATTAAAACATATAAATATTTTGAATTAAGAGTTTATCTTGCTTTTGTGTGTCATTTGAGAGCAACTGGACTGCAACAAAAGGGAATTACAGCCCTAAACACTCATGCAACTTTCCCCTCCATTTTTTCCAATAAACATATCTTTCCAGAGGCTGGGCCAACCAGACCCTGCAAATTGAGCAGAATGCAAGGAACATAGTTCCCATTCAGGAGGCTTTTAAAAAGATACACTTACAACAAATTCTGGTTGGGGGTTATTTGTTGGGATATGAAAAACAGTCAGTTGTAGTGGTTCGACATCAGTGTTGAAAGGATAAAAACTCAGTGTTGGAACCAGAATGCACAAGTCCTCCCCGGGCTCTCCGGAGACTCTCAGGCTGTTAAAACGTAACTCACCCTAAAGAAAGAGCTCTATAGGGTGATGAAATTGTTCTGGAGTTATTTTCTTGTCTAAATGTCAGGACAAGATCTTCTATTCTTTAAAAAAAAATTATTATTTTCAGTGACATTTCATCAACTGAAAGACTTTGCATTTGAAAAGCAGTGCGTGCTGCCAGCACGGTTGTAAAGGCTTTGTACCTCTAAGCCGGCTCCTAACACATTTTACTGAAAAGCTCTTCTTTTCATGAACCTCATTCCGAGCATGTCAGTACAGAACAGAGCCAAGGGGTGTGCGTAGCCTGATTTTAACTTGACATGTTTGGCTTTCTCTTTATTTTCCCCTTAAACGTGAGCTTTCTAGATTTATGGTGTTCTTTTGGGAAATAATTAAAACAGCCCTCTCATGGGTATTCCTCAAAGGGTTAAAGCAGGCCCTCCACTTTGGCTTCATCATCTCCAGGAATATGCATACAGCAAATGAGCCCCAAATGAAGCGCTAACCTTTACACAGAAGAGAAAGGAAACTTCCCCATCCGGTCAAATGCTCATGCCCACATTACAGTATTATTAATTACTTTGCTATTGAGTAATCACTCTCCATATGAGGCAAATATTGAATAAAAGGCAACCAAGCATAAGAAGAAAGCCCACAACAAACCCTGATTTCTGAACTCAGAAAGTCTTGTAAACTGCTGAAGCCATCAGTGGAAAGAGCAGCAAAGTTTCTCATCCTTTTCTCCTTCTTTAACTTCTCTCTGATCCTCGTAACACAAATCAGGGCTATTTCCCTGTAAATTCTAAAGGCAAGGAAGAGCATGCCGCCGGCAGAGAAAGCTGCAGCCCCATCAGCAAAGGAGCCAGTGCACGAGGGCCATCACTCCAGTACAGAGCTCTGAAGGACATTGTGCTCCATGAAAACCCCTGGGAATCTGCCTGGGCTGAAAGCACTGATGATAGCACATATCCTGTGCTTTAGGGATAATCATTTACTGAGTGGCTCGACTGGTTCTGCAGGGCTGCTGGGCTGGATGCTGCCCGGTGGCCCCAGCCAGGGCTCTCCCGAGGCCGGCGCTGGCTCTGCAGATGCGGTTTTGCACAGAGTGTGGTTAAATACATGATGCTGCTTTCAGATTTGCCACCTCCCCTACCTCGCTGAGGGTTTTTTTCCCCCTTCTCTGTATGTCCTGTGAGTCTGTAAGTAGCTGTCAGTGCTTCCCAGGCTGCTTTGGAATCTGAACATTAAATATGGGGTTTAATGTACAGTGCAGAGGGTGCTTCCCTCTCTCTGGCCACATAGATGGGGCAGGGCAAGCAGTCCCTGCCCCATGCTGGAGGGGCTGGCCGGGAGCAGGAGTCACCGTAGCACCTCAAGCAAGGCTGAACAATGCTCATCCTTTTGCTTGCTGCCTTTATTTGATTTCCATTTTGGGAAATTTCCTTTGGGGTTGGCCACTTCTCTTTGAAGGTTTGTTGACAAAATCATTACTCCCATCTTCATCACATCCTACATCATTTGGGATGCAGAGCCCACATTTGCATCCCATGTATGCTTGTATTTTCAGATCATCTTTAATTGCACGATTCATCCAGGTTTTAACAACGGACACAACCTCTGACCTCCTTCAGTGCCATCCTGGATTTCCATTGCGGTTAATTTGCCATAGACAAAACCCCATTTCCTCTCTCAGATAAAGAGTTGCGCTTCTTTTTTTCAACGAAAATGAAATAAAGAGGCAACTTCTATTCACCAAGTTTTGAGTGAAGAACTAATATTCATTTAAACCTCACAAACAAAGAAAAGGACAAAGGAAGCAGCAGGAGCAGGGACCATCCAGCCTGGCCCCTAGGGCACCACCGCTCCACAAGGATGGACATTCCTGATGCTGGAAGTCTTCCAGAACAAGAGAAAATATCCATAAAGGGAAAACCGGGTGCATTCATCAGCCTGTAAATGAAGTTTTGAAAGATTCCTAACAATTTAACCTAATAGACGCAACAAGAAGTCATTCAGTTTCCACACCCCATTGACTTTGGGCTACCTGCTGCAAAGGGTAACTCACCCATCCACACACAGGAGGTTACTGAGAAACGGTTTTATTAAGGCCCAGCTAGAAGAAGAAAATAAACCTAAGGGTGGCCGAGACAGCTGGGACCTGAGCCCAGAAACCGCCACACTGCTCTGTGGGGAGCCATCGGGGCCCCTCGCATGTAACAACAGACGTGCCAAAAACCTCGACAGGCTTTCCCCCCTTTAAAAGTTCATTAAAAGAAGCCTTAGAGTGTTTAAGTTATGTCTCATGGTATTAAAAATGTTTTCCATTGTTGGGCGCTGCAGTGCTCTGGGCCCCTGCAGTCCAAGTGCGGCGCCCACACCATTAACCAAAGCGTGCATGGCCCCTGTGCCATAGTCCAAAGGTGTTCCTGGTCCCTGCGCTATTGTGCAAGGTGTGTGTGGTCCCTGTGCCACCGTTCAAGATGCGCCTCATCCCCACGCTGCCCCGCAATGTCTGCACAGCCCTCGCACCGTCACACCGGGTTTGCGTGGTCCCCATGGTGCCGCGCAAGGGGCGCGTGGCTCCTGCGCTACTGTGCGAGAAGCACGGGACAGCAGCAGCCTCTCGTGACACCGTGCGCAGACGCAGGGGAAGATCAGCAAGAGCTGCTGTGAAGCCACCCCGCTGCAGCAGGGGCTCACCGGAGGGTCCCGCTGAGGCAGGGCAGGCAGGCGCAGCAGGCGCAGATGCTGAGCACAGTCGTCAGCAGGGCCGAGAGCCGCGATGGCCGCTGGTACTTGAAGGCTTTCTTCACCTCACCGCTGTTCTGGGCGACGTAGTCGAGGGTGCGCAGGACGTGGTGCTCCACGCTGTCGGCGGCCCCGTGCTGCTCGGCCAGCAGCCCCTCCAGCCGCAGGAAGAGCCCGTGCAGCTCCGCCATCTGCGCTTCCAGGTCAAGGAGCTGCCGCTGGCGCGCCTGGGCCATGGCGAGGTGCTGCTTGGCGTTGACTGCTTCCAGGTCCCGGCCCACGATGCGGGGCACCTCGGGGCTCTTGGCCAGCCGGTCCAAGTCCTCGGTGCCCAGGTCGATGCCCGCCAGCTCCGCCTGCCTCTCGAGCTGCTCCTTCAGCCTCTGCCGGTAGCGGCTCTCCCGGGCGTAGTGGCGGGCGAGGACGGCGCGGTACCGCCGCAGCAGCAGCCACTGCTGGGTCTGGCGGACGCGGGGCCCCGCTTGCCCCGTCCCATCCTCTGGTGCTGCCAGCAGAGCGCCCAGCTGGGGCTGCAGGGCCATGGCCTCGCGGGTGAAGGCGGCTCTGGCAGCGCCGAGCCCCCTCTTCTCGCGGGCGATGCTCTCCCCGGAGGTGCAGCACAGCACCGTCTGCTGTGTCCTGTTGATGCTCTCAGAGAGCCGCTCCAGCCGGTCCAGTGCCCGCCAGAGCTCAGCTGCCTCCCGCAGCGCCCGGCTGACGGGGCTGGCATCGTCCCCAGCGAACACCGGGTTGTCGAAGCACAGAGCATCCTCCTGCGGGTTGCCCTCGGCCGCGGCTCGTTGCTGCAGCTCCGCCAGCCGGTCCCTCATGCTCCTCACCGGCCACCGGCACCATCAGTGGGACAGTGGCACATCAGCCCCGGGATGGGAGGCGTGAGGCCGGAGGTCCCTGCGTCAGCCGGAGCTTTAGAACCGTCGTCCCTCCTGGCACCAGAGCAAACATTGATGGAGGAGGCGCAGGGAGGGGAAAGGGGTTTTGCTGAGAGGCAGAGCGGGAGGAAGGCAGCCTGGGGCGGGAGGGCTGCCAGCACCGTCAGCACCTGCGTCACCTCATGTCACGGGACAGGCGCTCCTGGCTCCGTGTCTGATCCTCCCTGTGCTAAGACAAAGGGCTTTTATTCACCAGCAAACCAACCCCAAAGTCTGGGCTCCTGGGGGCAGAGGAGGGGGTCCCTCGGCCTCCCCTCCTGCTGCAGGGCCCTGTGGTGGCGGCATCTCTGCCTGCACCCCCAAACGAGCTTTCAAACAGCTCCGGAGGAGGAAAGGGCACGTCTCAAACTCACGCCACAGCACCTGAACGCTTCATAACGTGTCTCAAGAAGCAGCTGCTCGTGAGGATAGGACAGCTGAAGGGATATCACGCTATCACAGCACGTTTTAAATCGAGAAGCTGGGATGCAGGCAAAGCTCGGCTTCCCCTCTCCCGAGGGTCAGCAAGGCTCCGAGAGCCAGAGAGTGCCCTGCGACCGCCACCGCCGCAGTGCCCAGAACATGGCAAGCAGCGGATGGAGGGATGGAAGAGGGTGCTTGAGGGTTTTCCAGGCTGGAAATGAGCACTGGGATAGCAGCGCTGTCCTGTACATCAGGGCACAGTAGTGGTTTGTCCACACACTCCCGAAACACATAAAAATCACAATTTCATTCTAAATCATCTGCAAAAGTTACCGTTATAAAGAACACTTCTAGAAAATGCATTGCCAAAGTGATTTGGAAGAATAATTGTTCTCTAGCAAATAGATATTTTATATCATATATTTTATAACATGTATTAGCATATATGATCCAAACACGTGATGACATAAAGTGCATTAAATAACACCTATGATAATATCGACAGAAGTGACAGTAAAGGCTGGTTTAACGCAAGTAAAGCAGCTCTGAAGGGAGAGTAATTTCTCTCTAATGCCACTGATGGATGTGCTTAGTGTGGGTATTCAGCATCAGTGCAATGTAAGTTTGATTTTGTTCTCTGTAACCAAGAAAGCAAAGAAAATAAAACAAACCTTCTGTTCCTGGGGGCTGGAGTCTGAGCGCTGTGTGAAAAAGAAGATATTCACATCTGGAAGGAACTGCCATTCAGCCCATTTGAATCAGCACAGTAAAATCTCAGTAAGTCAGGAGGTTAACATGGGGAAAAGGCAAACTAACGTGTGTGAGAGCCAGACACGGCAGGATAAGCTTGAGGGCAGCCAAAAGTGTGACTTTGAAGGCTTTAAAGCACAGGCATGCTGGTCTGTCTTGTGTATCTTTAACAGTCATTTCTGAGTACGAAACCACTGTGCCTGATGGTGGCTTTAAGGCCTGTGTGTGTGCGGGGTGGGGGGACAGACAGCCCTGAACTCCTCCCTGCTCACACTGGGGCAGCCCTGTCACATGCGAGGGTCATCGCCTGCCCCTGGCTGATCCTGGGACTCCTTGCAGCCCCCAGCCTGTGCTGGCCATGCCACCAAAGCAGCTTTACAGCAAACCTGGCACCATCCATCCCTGCTGGAAAAGCCCTGTTTGAACAATATTATCGCTGCTATTTAACAAGAGCAGTGATGAAAAAGAAGCAGCTCGCTCTTTGGCATTAAGTGCTCCTTAAAAATAGGTGCAAGCTCTTCCTGGAACCAGATCTCAACACCTGAACCCATCTGTGTCCTGCAGTGTCAGGAGGGTCAGAAACCTCCTCCTCCTCCTCCTCCTCCGCTCTGGTGCTGCTCTGCACAAGTCCTATCACCCTGCACTGCATTTTTCACATAGTTTCCCAAGAAAGCACCAGCTGTTCCTCTCCTTTTGCCCAGGAAAATGGTATTTTGGACCCAGATATGATGATGATTTGGGTGAACCACCCCCAGTGAGACCTCACACTTGCCTTTAGCCAAGGAGAGGGGCTCTGTCCTGTCCTCCTCGAGATCTGCAGTTTACAGAAGTTTCTATACCCACTTTATAAGTTTCCTTTCTAATAAGTACAAAATTATCCAGTTGAATCAAAAAGCATTTCTCGTTGGTGTCAAAACCTCAATTGTAAGTATTTTTCAAGTCTTTTTCACGACTAAACTACTTATTAAGTAATGCAAAACCAAAGTAAGAGTTTCTCTCTTTTTTTATTAAGACAATCCCCACAGCTGGAAAATGAAACATCCTAGATTACATCAGTGACTTCAAAAAAACTCTAGAAAAAAATCTTTACAAATTTACATTTGTACAATACAAAAACTAACAGCTCATTGCATATAAATATTACATTTGGTCTGCCAACGAGTGGCATCAAAATCCCTGAAGTATTCATTTAAAGGGACCTGAGATAGCGGATGTGAAGATATGGGCATAAATATCACCTGGAAAAAAAAAAATAAAATCAATATAGAAAGTAGACAAAATTCTAATAGATTTTTGCATGTTTTGGAGTAATATAAACCATCCAGAATGTGACCTGGAGAGTCTAAACCACATGAATTTCATCACGCCAACATCAATGGGTGTTTGGAAATGAAGTCTGCTATAATGACTCATGGAGGAATGAATAGCCTGTGTTAGTATTTCTATGGAATAGTCATCAGATGTTGATTTCTGAAAATAGCCGAGCAGCCACCACACTCTGAGAAGGCATTTTGGGGAAGAGAAATGGAGGATTTGGAGTTTATCTGCCAAGGAGCTAGAGAGCCGCGATGCAGGCGGGAACCCCAACCCCTCCTGCCAATACTCAGGCAGGACCCTGGCTCCGCAGCCACCAGAGCAGCTCCTTTTGCCATCCCGCCTGCTTCCAACAGAGCCAAAAATCAGGAGAACTGCAGCGTTTGCCAATTAAATAACCCAACACTGAGAAACTGCTCTGAGTTGTCCACTGGTTCAAATATTTCCCAAGTATTTAAACATTTGTCAGTTCCCAAATGTGACTGCAATTATCTGCCAGGAAGTACTAACTCACAAATGCAGCACTAAGCTGCTCGCTTTTCCTTGAAATTCTCACGAACTCTTATCAGGTACCCACATCCATGCACATAAATGTATTTAAGCACCATTTTTATAATACTAGAGTTAAGGCTGAGACAGCAATTCCACTGGAAATCTAATTTTTCAGGGATTCATAGCACAGTTGTGTACGATTGCTGTGGGCGGAACATGACATTAAAAATGTACAAGCTTCCAACAGGTCTTTGCATTTCTAATACTAAAAAAGACAACTTTTAGACTAAATATTGCAGGCTGTTACTGTACATAAAGGAGATTTCTTTTTCTCAATGTGTAAACCTCTGATATACTAATATTTGAAAATTATCTGTCGCACATGCGCAGTAATTTTCTATAATACATACTTGTAAGAACACAATGACAGCTCCCTACAATACTAAGGACAGATTTATCCATGGATTGTTAACTGCTCCTTCGGTCTATCACGTAAATAATCTGCATTTTATAAAACTTTGCGTGATGGGTGAAGAAAAAGATAAAAATCAAGGCAGGAAACGTAAACACCCAAATAGAGTTTTAAAACACTGAATTCAGGACGCAGACCAATGACTGCAGGACACACCACGCCAGGGCTGGCAAGACATCCTCAAACCTCCAGCTATTCAGTCTTCCCTGTTATTCACTGCTCAGTTTAAAGAGGAAATATTCATCAAATTCTTATCCCAAACTAGCCATTTAAACTTGTTTTCTCGTGTTACTACCACGTGATTTTCAACAGTTGCCACAAACATTCTGGAGACACCCAGAAGTGGCATTTTCAAGTGCTTGTTGAGGTTCATCTTGCTTTTTGCAGTCAAGAGAGCCTCCAAACATTGTCAAAAGCAACACTCTCGTTTGCCTTTCCACATTTCTTAAGTGATTTGGAAACTCTCTTTACTACGCACTCACAGTCAGTTCTTGTCAGTGCTCTGCGTGCTGCACAGTCCTTCCGCTTCTGTGCGGGGGGAAGCAGCCGATGTGCATGCTGAAGGAAACATTTAGGGGAAATTAAAATATGCAACAGGACGCAACATTTTAAACAGCCAAAAACCCTCCACAAATTATATCTTTGGGATGATATTTAGCTTGGTTATGTGCAGGGTGGGATTGACTGGGGTAACAGAGTGGTCTCTGCTTAGTTTATGGGGAAAGGAGTGATAGAAAGACAGAGGAGTGATAAAACCACCCAGACCCATCGAAGTTCAAGCACCAACATAAATGTTTCATGGGTTATTTAAAACAGAAATTCCTGATGAGACTGGAAGCACATGAATTCTACAAGGATTATGTTAATGGCTATTCACATAGCGAGGGAAAAAAGGAGTTGTTCAGGAGACCCAGAGCATGCGTAGTAAGGGATACCGGGTGGAACTCAGTGCTGTTGTACACAGCCATGTGTAAGAAAGCACAAATGGAATTAGCAGTTCCACTGCCATGCTCCCTGCAACTGCCCATGTCTCTTCCATAGCAAGGAAGGTCCCTTCCATAGCAAGGGAAGCTATGTGCTGCCTGCTCTGATCCAGCAGTGCTTTCACACAGGGTACAGATGGCCCCAGAGCAGCCAAGAAGCCAGCCCTCAAACTTCCCATCTTCATTAAATCCACCCCCAGCAATTTGGGAGTGTTGCCAGTAAGTAAAGTAAGGCAGATCTAAAATATATGGAAAGCCTTGGGGAAACAAGATAGAATTAAATCCTACAGTCTAGCCAAAATAAAAAGTCATTAAGATATCCTAAGTTCCTGAAAGAATATCATCAATATCCTCCAGGAGCAATAAAGGGAAGTGAAAGAAGAGAGGTGGAGCATGGCAAAGAGGAAAACCAAAAGGCGATAAAGAGAATAAAAAGCAGGCAAAGTTTGGGCTGAACTGAGACAA
Source organism: Brotogeris chrysoptera (assembly GCA_030323915.1). Lineage (NCBI taxonomy): Eukaryota > Metazoa > Chordata > Aves > Psittaciformes > Psittacidae > Brotogeris > Brotogeris chrysoptera. The sequence continues at coordinate 45,027 of JARCZZ010031884.1, forward strand.
GAGCACATCACTACTGCAAAATACGCTTCGTCATTCATGCCCTGATCCGGGAAGAAACAGGAGCACTCAGAGCCAGACGATTTGTAGCTAGGAGCAATCTGCAGACAAAGGTGCATGCAACAAGATGTTCAGCCCCATCTCCAGAGGATGGAGTGCATGGGCTCACAGTCTGCTGCTAGCAAAGTCCCATTTTCCAAGGTGTCTCCCAATGGATCAAGTGCCCCAGCAACTCAGGAGAGGGATCACGCAAGACTGAACAGCTAGAGAAAGCTCTGAAGCACCAATGTGCAAGCACTGACCTTGCAGCAGCAGGGGAAACCCTGGCCTGCCCGCACGCCTCGTCTGCCATTTGGAATCTGATAATCAGACCTTCAAACCCTATTCTTAGGCAGAGTCTTGGGGTTTTTTGTTAAAAGTACAAGAAGAGAGACTATGGTCCTGACTCTGCAACACACCCGGCAGACAAGGAGCTTGGCTGCTTAGTGAGGTGCTGGCTGAGCACCCAGGCTCTGGATCAGGGAGTGAGAGGGTACAAGATTCAAACCACTGTACTGCTCCTGCTGCACCAGTTGGGCTGACACTTAATTTTCTGCAACTGCAAGTGGCTCCTGATAGGATTTGTGGTTTGAGAAAAAGTGTCCAAGTTACTACGAAGCTATAATTTCACTGAACGAGGCTATGAGAAAACAATTGCATAACTCGGAGAAAGAACCCAGATACAAAACCAAGTAAAAATAACATCTCTAAACCCAAGTGATTTCTCTCATGCTTATAAAAGGTTGTCATGCACAAAAAAATGCAGCTGTTTTTGTTTTTTTTACAATAAGCAATAGTTCTGTTGTTCTAGCACACCCTGCTGTCTAGCTCTTAATCATGTAACACATTTGATTAATACTTACGCCACAGCAAAGTGATGCTTCACTGTTATCTTCACAGTATTTCATTACATAGAAAAGATACATTTAAGAACATATTTAATATTATTCTAATTGCTGCTAAAATACACAAACTTATAAAATGATTTCTCTGGAATCCACGTGTTTTCTCTCTCCCCGACCCCTACACAAAATAAATAAGTGGATCTTCGGCCAGTCAGAAACATATGAAAAGCATTTCTTTTGCATTTCAAGATTTTCAGGCTTTAGAACAGAAACCATAGTGTCTACATGAGCTCAACGGGACTGATCTAGAAGGGGTGTGAATCTGACTATGAACTGATGCATACATGCTATTCCTGGTTACCATATGTAGAAGGACCAATCAGTCAAACAAATAATACATTTCTTATAAATATATATGCGTGTATATATATACATATATATGAGAGAGATGATAGGACAGGTGTTTATATTTTAAAGCCCAATACAGAACTAGGAGAGTCTCTGCACTTCCTCACCCTCCCCACCAAAACACAACTAAATAAAGTCCAGAAACAGATCACGGCCAATTCAAACCATTTGTTACAAAATTAAAAGTATGATTTTTTTGTCCTGTACCATAAACTCATACTAATGCTCTGAGTGATTTAGGATATACTCTCCTCCTTCACAAAACTAAACCTCTGCATTTCTTCAAGTCATTTTGCATCTAACTAGAATTTTTGGAAAGCGAGATAAAATAGCTAGTGCTTAATATAGAAAGTCAAAAATTAAACTCCTTCTGCATCTGAGAATATACATGGGTCACTCTTTGCTGCCTGAGGTTTTCCAGAATTATTGACCAAGCTGTGCACGGAAAAACTTAAGGATATCGGATGAAAGTTTAAAAAAACCAAAAACCTTGAAAAACTCCACCAAAACTTTCTAATCTCTTTTTGGGTTTGTTCTGTTTATGCAATCTAACTCACTCTCTTAACCAAGTGAGAATTGTCAGACTCATTTAGACAACGGGAGAAAACTGAAGTCCCATATATATTCCAGCCTACAAAGCAAGAGGCCACTCATCCTCAGCTCAGCCCATGCCAAGCACCTTTCTGTTCACCAAAGAGCAAGACTACCTACATTGTCACATACTGTACTATTACTACCAAAACGATTTCTGTTTTCAAGTTAGCATTTTAACAAGAGTACAGTGCAACACGAATTCTCTTCTGGCAGCTTTAGACACAAGAGTCCAGCTGGAGGAAGTGACCAGGAGCTTCTCCATACTGCCACCAGAGCACCACAGCTCCGTTCAACTCCCTCATCACCTTCGAGGGGCAAATTAAACCACACACAGATTTGCACCAAGCAAGTGGCAGCAGAAACGTGTGGGAGGCAGTCAGCCTATCTACACAAAGAAATCACCATCTGCTGATAACATCATGCTTCTGAAAATTTGGATAACGACTTCGATCTGTTTTCATTGTGTCACTATAATGAAGATATAGTTACTCCACAACTTTGCAAGCCATTCTAGCCCTCTATGCTCCCTCTTGCCTCTTCTTCAACACACACTGACTAATAGCATCTATTTTCTTTTAAGTTTCCAGTAGTTGTAAATAGAGGTAGCTGAGCTACTATTAAAAATCACGTTATGCTTTGAAGAGGAGGAACCTTTCAAATGTTGAAGTTGCCCCTTAGCTGCACAATCTCCATTAATACTATAAAAATATGAGAGGACAAAAAGAAAATAGATGCAAGTAACTTTTGCATTTGGCACCTTTTGTCTAGATATTCATACTTCTCAAGTATTCTCTTTTTAATAAAGTTAATGCACACATAGGACACACCACATCGAAGGTTTGCTACATATTTACAAGGCACCAACCCTTTGTCATTTTTTACATGAATAAAGAACCAATAGAAAGCACATCAGGACCCCCGTAACTGTAGTATAGACATACTTCAGTTCAGCACAATTCATGAACATTTGGCCTGGGAAGATTAAAATAATCCAGATCCTTCTTACAATATAGAAACTGTAAACATTTTATAGCTGCCTTTAGGATTGGTGTATTGTGCAAAAGTCATAATTATTACTGTGTATAAGGATTTATGGCAGAAACCACATAAAAACTCTGTAAGAAGGTGCTATTTCTATAATACAAAAACAAAACAAGGGAGAGAAGTTGCAATTGTGATTCAAAATGTCATGTTCTTATCGAGAAGCTGGAAGCCTCTTTAATGTGATGAACTTGTAGTGTGTGGGGAAGAATTTCTGTAATTTAAGGCCTAATGAATAAGGCTTGTTTTGACCAATGAAGTGTGGCGATCTGAAGTTTTAAAACAAACACAAACTGACATAATGGAAAAGCACCACTGTGAAAGGTGAGTGGAGTCCCCGCACAACTTGCTTGGTAGATTTTTCTGGTAAAATCCCTGCAGTAGAAGGCCATTGAAGTTCGTTTTAAAATTGTTCCAAAGTTTTTCATCTGTCAATAGTTCCATCCCATGAGATGGCTGACCCTGGCTTTTTCTGTCATTTTCCGCACCCTGCCTGACCTGGAAGTACCAAGGTTCAACGGATCCTCGGTGTGCACAAAATTGTCATTATCAGAATCGTCGTTGTACAAGACAGTTCTCCGGCCCTCGTTCCTTGTTTTGATTCGAGGCGGTCTACTGAACCGCCCTCCAAACACGTTTTCACCAAACTGTCCTCCAAACAGGTTTTCAAACTCATCATCTGTAATTCGGGCACGTTTCGCTCTGGTGGCTCCTCGTGAGGCTCCTCTGCCTCCTCGGCCTCTTCTTCCTCCCCTGCCACCACCTCTTCCTCTGCCACAGCCTCTTCCGCCTCTACCACCTCTCCCCCCTCTGCTCCATCTCCCCCACCTCCCCCATCTACCTCTCCTCCCTGTCCCTCTGCCCTGCCAATTTCGTTTCCCACCGGTGATTTTTCTTTTGATTTTTCTTTTGGGTTTTTTGGATTGCACAACTTTGCTGTAGTCATGGTCTCCATCAATGTAATCCTGATCTGTTCTAGACGTTGATTCAGAGTCTGAATCAGAGCCACTTCTGCTTTCAGAACTTGAACTGGATCCTGACTCCCCACTTTCTGATGAAGATAAACCAGATTTTTCCTTTAATTCTCTCTTTTTCTTTTCCTCTTCCTCCACCTCCTCCAGGTGCTCATCTTCTTCTGATGCACTTACTAACTTCCTCTTGACTCCTGTCCGAAGTTCTCTGCCATCACCATTTGTAAGTGGTCCATCAGGAGAGTGATCTAAGCAAACACAAAATAACCCTATTGGTTATCATCATCACACCTGAGCCAAAGAGGATATAAAAAGTGGGATTTGCCTCATTTGCCTTCAAGGTGTGCTCTGGGGATGATCCAACTCTGACCTACTCACCACAGATGACCTTTATATGCTGTGAAGGCAACCAGGTGCTCTAAGGGGAAAACATATTATACAAGCAAACACAGTTCATCTCATCTGGAAGCAAGGACTGAAAACTCTCTTGACTAGGAGTTCAGAAAAGATCCAGTCAATAAAAGGAGCTCAGTGACTAGGTTAGACACAAGTATCTAACATTTAGCCACAAGAATCCTTCCTAGGGTGCCAAGGCAGAAACCCCCTCTAAAACCCATTTCAAACATTAAAGTAACACTGTGCAAGCAGTATTTATTCCTCATCAAATGCATGTTCTTAAAAGGCTTAGTCCAGGGAACACTTCAGGTAAGCAAAATTTCAAGACAATAAATAATCCAAGAAAGCTCACTTAATTTAAAAAGGTACAAAATATCTTGCTGGCTTGGGATCCAAAATACTACATGTTTTCAGAGTTATGAATCTGACACTGAAGATTAAATATCATCTTAGATACAGGATGCTAAAAGCTCACCTGTGACACACAACACTGCTACAGTACAGTAGTATGGACTTGACAAAGGCTTCAGGGTTTTAGTCAATGCTCATTCAACACTACCTCACTGGAAAGTCTGATTAATATGTCCCAGAGACAATATACTACAGTTTACAAACAGTGCTCCCCTTCTAATCACAGCCACTTAGTCTTCATTATAATAAAAATATTGAAATTCTTTAAAACTTTTTTTCACCTTTGGTTTCAATTTGATTAATAAAAGGCCAAGATTTTAGGGTGGGGATTCCTTCAGTTTGCTTTGCTTGTTGTAATTCCTGAAGGACTCTAATTCTCCAGAAGTTCAAGTGCAATCAAGCTTTTCCATCCGGAGAAATTTTAAAGGACCTCACTGAAGGGAATGTGGCATCATGTGCATGCCACTCTTCAAACAAGAGTTCTGTGAGAAATGATGTAAATTCAATTCTTTGGTACGGTTTGGGAATATAGCATAATGCTAATCTCATGTGAGAATATCATAAGCAGCAGAAAGAAGCAACAGTTTATATTTCTAGTGAAATCAGTCATTCAAATAACAGAATACTTATTATTTCTCACCTTGTTTCACTGGTGTGGATTTACTCCTGACTGGTCTACTTTTCCCTGGATCAATGGTATTTCCACTTCGGTTCTGTGCATTTGAGCCTGAGGACGATGGCTGACCTTCCATATCTTCACCCACGGCTGATCCCAGAGGTTCTTCTGCTGTATCTGAAACTTTAGACAGGACACCACTAACGTGACAAAGTAATTTTTACCCCTGTTTACAGAGTTGTAATGCGAGGTGTCCTGGGGAGGCTCTGTATCACCTGAGTTAACAGCCCAACTTTGGAGGTTAATCTTGCCAAGCTGCCTCTGCATTCATGAAGAGACAGATTCCCCTGGGGTGTAACCCAAAGTAAACTTAATGTATTTGTAATTGTTGCATGAGAGAAGCCCGTATACACGAAGTCCAGGCTCATTGCACTAGGTTAATTCTTACCCGGGACAGACCCGTGTTCCCTGTTCTCCTATCAATAACTTACCAACAGCTGGAGGGCCAATTTCAGCTAACAATCTACAGACAACATATTTCTATGACCTTGCTACTTGCTCATTCAACAGGTGAGTTTTGAATGTGTCTCATGACACATGACCTTTGATCTGCACATACTACTTGCTGCAAGAGAAGTGATGCATTTTAGAAAACTTCTCCTCACCATGAGATGAAACTGAAGAGCTAGTCCTAGTCAAAGGCAGTGAGGTATTCTGGCTGGGTTTAGGTTGAATCTTCATTTGTTTCTGTTTCCCTTTTGGGCTGAAGACACAAAATATAGCAAAGAGATAAAACTGTTAGTATCAAAAGACTCAAATACAAAACCAATTTTCCCTGCAAAATTCCTTGTTTTCTGAAGCAGATGCCTAACAAGTGATCTCTTTTTCCCAGTACTTGCGCAGGTGTAGTAACACTAAAAATAGTTACAATATCATTCTGCTTGCTACAGCATACAAGATCAAGATTTTATCTCACCTTTTAAAACAAATACTCTGTTTACTCAGATAATGTATTACACACAAGTCAGCCAAGTGTTATACAATGCTTTTTTTCAAGAGTTACTAAACAAAGGCAAAAAGAAACTTGGTCTTCCATTTCCTCCAGAGGGAATACATCTAATCATGAAGTCTTCCACTTACTAGAATTATGCACAAACTACAGATTGAGCATGGAGTTTGAGCTCATGATTTTATTACCTAACAGAGCAACTGCACCAGGAAAGGAGACCTACTGTTGCTGACTGCTTATACGCAAAGGCAAGTCTACTGCTGGCATCTCAAATGACACTGAAAGCAAGTTCCACTAGCATTATGCTACCTAGATGCTCTGCTAGTTGAGGGCGAACTGCTACTGCTTCTTAGCCGTTTTCGGTACCGTGGCCTTTTCCTCTTCTGACATTGCATTGCCGACTTGTACTCAGAGATGATATTTTTCATATGATTTTCAAATAAGGCAGATAGTCGAAGCGTCATGCTGTAAATCTGGAGCGAGAAAGCATCATCATACTTATTAGAAGTTGAATAACTAGAACACAGGGAAAAAAAATAATCACAAAGATGCCCACACTTTGTAGCACAGAAGAAAAAATCATGGTGACATTCAGCTACAAGGTTCTTTAAAGATAATCTCCTTCTATGGTACATGTGTACTTTCACAACAGAAAGCGTTTTCATAAAAAGATGTAATTACTTACAGTACAAAATACTTACAGGGCTAAAGGAAAATGGGGTATCTAGAATACTGAAACATTAAGCTCCAGAACACATGGAACTGTGTCATAAAATAACTTGAAGTACCAAGAGATAAATAACCAAACTTAGCTGCCCCCCATCTTTGTTTTTTTGCTTTAATTTCCTAGTGATGCATCCTCACACCACCCCTACAGAGCTGCACACAGAAACCAACTAAAATGTCCTCAAACCTAGTTTCTGTAAGCCAGATGTCAAAATCCTTAAACTCTTTTCCTGTCCCCTTTCAGGGCCTTCCCTCTGTGTAGCCTCATCCACAAATTCACTCCTGGCTACTCCATGTTTCAGACTGTATTTACTTCTGCTCAAGACTTTACCTTGGATGTATTTTAGTCCTGACAAACTAATAGTTCAAACTTAGCATAAGCTGAACAAAGTTCTTGATTCCTTCCTCATACTCATACACATCTGCTGCGTCCAGTCTTCTGAAAATTGTGTAAACACCATCAAGGACATGTTACCATCTTACACTTGGACATCGTCCCATTTCCTGCTGCCTGTCTGAGCATAAAATCTCTTTGACATAGAGTTTTCTTCACATTCATGTAACAATTTTTGACCAGACCCTTGTATTTGAGCAATGTCTCTTTTTTTTCAGTTCTGGTATATAGAACCCTACCTTTCCTGCCTCCATTCAGGATGCTGTTGCAAAGATGGTAAAATGAGTTAGAAAATGTCAGGATGCTGGCTCACATTTGGCAGCAGAAGAACCTGCAGTGGCAGAAGGCCCAGCTGTGTGCCCTGGCTCTCCAGCAAGGATCACCTCACTTAGAGACTTCACAGTATTTAAACAAATGGGTATTGATGGGCCACTCTATTAAAGTAATTTGGGACTTGACTCACAAGCTGTTCAGTTATTAATACACAAGGAAGTTCCCAGGGAGCATGCAGCAGTAAATAACTCACCAAGATTACTCTGATGTCAAGCACACACAAAACACCCTCAAATCACTTTTCTTCTGGCAATCCTCTACTGATTTCCCTTCTATTAAAGCGAGCAAAAGTTATTGGCCTTTACCTGCAGAGCTTACTCACAGCACACCTTTCAGCCCTAATTCAACACCAACAGTTCAATTCACCTTCAGCAGTGGCAACTCTGTGCTTTCTCTCACACTCACTAACACTTGGCTGCAGTTCCCTTACCCTACAACACCAGCCTGCTTCAGGCTTACTCTCATTGTCCTGCTTACACAAAACACAGTAGTAGTTATTCCACTGATGAGCTAAGACTATTACTCCTCAAATGATGAGTAAGGTTGTTCAACCTCCTGCTTCCTCCCATCCAATACCCTTTACACTCGCACTCAATGCTCTTCGCAGCACACTCTGCTCCTTTTCCTGCGTGACAGCACCTTGTGTCACACCATGTTAGATGCCACATGAAAATTTTATGATAATATTAAATTCTATGTATTATTCTTTTGTATTGTATTATTGCTTTAAGTAATAGTGTCTCTGTCTAGTCCCACATTTCTTAGTAGTTTATAAGTGCTCCTGTTTCCACACAAGAAATATTATGCACCTTTCTGACCAGCCACCTTATCTATCCTAAATGATGCATTTCAGAGAAGTGATTTTGTCACAACTTAAGCATCTTATTGAATACGCAGCTTTTACTTACAATAATGAGGTCACTATAATTTAACGACTGGAAACATAAAAGTAGATAATTTTGAGTATATTTGAAGACATCAACTGCTCTAATTCTATTTTGCATCAACAGTTTCTGAGAACCTTTAAGTTCAGATGAAAATAAAATTCCAAAGTTATCTGCATGAGCAGAACAAAGCAAATTTACAACCACAGCTCTCAGAACTGACATAAACTACTTATTTTTATTTCACAATGCAGTGCTCTGCTCTTCAGACACAGACCTTATTCCACACACTGTATCTATGTGGGGCCAGAGTTTTTGTAAATAAAGCATTAATACTTATTACTTACTCGAGACTTTTTATTAGGAGTGTAAGCTTTAGAGTTGCAGAATATTAAACGAATATCTTTGTAGAATTCCAAGGGACTAATGTAGTTTCCTGCTTCCAACGTTTCTTTCACAGTGCTGAAGTCCATAGGAGTGTCTACAATATCTCGATAATCCTGTAAGAATACACAAGAAAATACTAAAGGCTGTCAAGTCCTACAGCAATAAAACCACCAAGTGTTCATCCACAACAGCGGCTCAAGTAATTATTTCTACTTGAGAGTTACTGCAGATAATCCTCTGAAAACATCAGTGCGCAGAACACGGTGTGCTCTAGCTCATAAAGGGAGAGGTTAGAAACATGCCCAACATGCATGCTTTGCCAAAGGATGAGCAATAGACCTTTTTAATTTCGCATATGGAAGGTGTACTTACAGGATAGGAGAAGAGATCAACTGGCTGTCTGAAAGGCTCAGAGTCCTCTCTTTCATAAATCAGGTTTAACAACTGCTTGCATTGTTCTTTCCAAGCATCAGGACTTGCTTTCATGGGCTGTCTTTTTATTCGTCGTCTTACCTGCAGGGAAACAGAGGTCTTTCATAATATTTCAGACTATTCACGTTTTTCACTTTCAGTTCCTATTAATTTAGCAGCTCTCTGATTCAAAGCAGATTTTCACAATTAAAACCAGAATTGCAGTAAGATGAAAGTGTAGCGCATGGCACAATACGTAGTATGCAAACTGCAGAAATATGCCTTTTCTGGTAACACAGAACCACTCAAACCCATGAGAGGTATGCAGTATTTCAGATCCAGCCTTGCTGGTTTTATCAGCTTTCATCCAAATTTGACTGAAAATGGAATCTGTTCTATTGTCTTTCAAATCAAATTAAAAAAAAAGATTCTTTAGCAATAAAGTAAATTTTCCTGCACTATTGCGCAGACTTCCTTAGTCTGCCAACACTCACATGTTGGGAATTCATGTACCTGCAACTGAATTCACACAGTTAGTCCTACAGACTGTCAGCTATGACAAATTTAGACCATTCCAGACCTAAATGAGTGTTTCAGTACCTGGACTATCTCCCTCCACAAGGCAGACCCAGCAGAAACGTTTACTCACCCGTCTTTTTCCAGAGGAAGTTCCTGGAGCATCTGAATCTTCATCTACTTCTGCCACCTAAAGGCGATGGTAATGATTACACACACGCATGTTGTACACAGCCCCAGCCATGGAAAAAAAAGTTAAAAACCAGATACCAACAACAAACACGATTTTAAACTAGTCAAATGCAACAAATGGTTCAAGAAAACCAGAAACTAGTTTCAAACTAGAACTTACATAACTTAAAAAGATAAGAACTTGGGTGGATAAGCTGTTCTATCACTTTTCCAAGGTTTCTTCCATAAAAATTATATATAAACCACGCGAGAAATACGAATGCTGAGTCCTTAAGACTCAGCAAAGTCCCAGTCTTGCAGAGCTATATTCCCCCACCTAAATGTCCATGCTCTGAGCTGCTGTGCTGAGTTTTTTCAGGTTTCATGTAGGCACGCTTACAGCAAGTGTAAGTAATATTCTTTTCAGAATCTGGATTTAGAAATTACAATAAAACCTCTTTTGTACACAGCTTTCTACCAGTAATTAAAAATACTCAATTTTGAGAGGACAGGAAAGTTTCTACAAAAAATCTAAAAGCAATTTGTTTCTTATTTTAAAACACTTTATAAACCAAAGCATATTATAAACCAGGTCTTTGAAAAGCTGGAGATAAAGGAATGGCATATATCTGTAATTTTGGACACTTCTGATCATTTCTTGACATGGAACAGATGAGATTCACAACTGGCACAAGAAGGTTAAGTTGGGAAAGGAGGGTCTGCTATTTAAGTCATGGAAACCCCTCATTTTCTTCAAAATACTCTTTTAATAATCTATGAAAATAGATGCCATTATATATCTTCAGTTTTATAAAAGCAATTAAATTATTACATTGCAATACAGATTCAGCAACCTGGTCTAGAGGGAGGTGTCCCTGTCCATGGCAGGGGGGTTGGAACTAGATGATCTTAAGGTCCTTTCCAACCCAAACCATTCTATGATTCTGTAATATAAATCCAAGACAACGGGATCAGCCATAAGCATATTGGTCTTCAAGCAGCATCAGGTTTAACTTAAGTATTTCAAAACTGCAACAATGAAGTATGCCTTAGGGAAGGGAGGAGACAAGAAACCCGCTAATTAAATCTTATACTGGCTCATGTACTAGAAAGCAACACTGAAAAAGTAAAACAAAACCAAGTGACTGAGGTTATAATAGGTCACTTCTTTGCAACAGGAACTACAGCACATTTCAAACTGTTTACAAACTGCATTTAAGGGGAGAAGGTAAGGAGAGAGAAAAAGTTAAAGCAAGTGGTACCTAGCTTGGTTTCTACCTGTTATTTCACTCCAAAGTACAAATGATGGGAAATGGCACAGAATTACGTAACCAGCTCTGCTGCCTTGCTGACAATAGCAGAGCTGTTGTCTTTCTGGTTCGGCAGGCTGAGCAACCCCTCCAGGTTATATTTCCCCGACTTACTAAAACTTCCTCACACACCAAAACATCATGTGCTGAGAGAAGATCAAAGATAGGCAGTTCCAGGAATCATTTTTACTTACATAAGGAGCTTATTCCTCAGGTGAGCAACATGAATGGCTTAAATAGGCTGATCTCAAAAACTCAGTTCAACTACACATAAAGTAAAAACTCAACAATAATCTTTGCTCAAATTTCTTACAAGTGCTGAATTTAACAAGGCAATAAGTTCTGATGATCAGACTTAATGGTCTTACCTCCTCCTCTTCATCAGTACTGCTTAGATCTTCTGCTTTCACCTTGTTATATATTTCTAATATATCAGTACAACTCTGATCCCTGCAGGACAATAACAAAAGCCAAAATACATAATCAAGTATCTCAGAAACTCAAGACATCAGGTCTATAAAGCAAAAACCAGACCTACCCGATGAAGTGAAGTAAGACATCTGTTACAATTTTGGCTGCTTTGACTATAGGACTGTCTGGCTCATTGAAGGTCCTGGCATTATGTTCTATGTATCGTACCTCCCACATCAGGGCAGAGATTCTCCTGAAAAAGACACAAACAAAAGAGATGGAAAGGTGCACACTGTTTTCATTCTGAATTCAGTGGGATTCCTCATTAAAAGAAGGGATCAAGTAATTAAGGTCCAGGAGAGACAGGTTGCTAGACACCAAGGTAAGTGGTTTCTGTTCACATAGTGCTGACTGTCCCGATGTGCCAGGCTGCAGTAGCTTTGTGGAAAAAAAAGTCCCTCTTCAAATCAGCAATGAATGGAATGAGAAGAGGAAACAAACCTACTGAAGAAGACTGCTGACTGCTCCCACTTAGAGGAAGCCTTAGAGGTAAAGTGGTCCTGAGAAGGAAAAAAAAAAAAAAAGAGCAGAATGTTATCTATCCCTAACTTAACTGGGAAAACTGAGATTTCCAGTTTACAGCACTATTTAGCCCACTGCTGGCAAGTGAAATACAAGGCAAAGCATCTGCTTCAAAGGCAGTAGAGAGAGCGATGAAGTAAATATGCTCTGCCTGCAAGGCATCCAGGGAGTAAGGCTCAGTGTGTTACACAAAAAAGACACTCCAGATTCAGATAAACCAGCTTCTGCCTTAGCAATGTGGCCAAAAGAAATGATTATTCAGGAAGACTTACTTTGCCCAAGGCCAAATAGAATCTGATGCTGTTGGCTTACCAAGGAAATATATTGCAGAAATGGCATTACGCAGCATTCAGCTAAACATATTGTCCTCAATAGGGCTGTAGTAAAAGTAGATTACAAACAAATAAAAATCCAGCTAACCTATAAAACCTGTTTTCAAGTCTCCTCCTGATTGTGGTGAGGTCAGTTGGATAAGCAACAACAGTGCAATACATGGGATAGGCACTAAGGTCCACTGGAACAGCAAAGGGATTAGAAATGTCTGAAAGACAAAAGATGAAAACAATTTAGATGCCTCAGAAGAAACCAGAAGGAAGTTTTAAGATAACTAGATTCCTTATAATGGTTTCTCAGTTTTCTTTCAGCAAAAGCAATACAGATTTACAGCTGGCTATGTCATTACCCAAAGGGTAGGATTCTTCCTCATGCACCATCTGTTAACTACTCTTGAAAAAGCATTTCTTGTTGAAGTATCACATCTGAAATTTGCATCCGTATTGCTAAAAAGCAACCTGGCATATGCTCTTGCTACAGGAATATTATAAGCAACATAAACTAAGAATATAGATGTGTATAAATACAGGAAAGTATTTAAATCATAGTGTGCTATTAAACAGCTACAACCCAGTTACAAGGTGACAAGTTGGTTGTTTTTTTTGAGGGGTTTAATTCAACGTTTTCCTCTTTTATATTTAGATAGGACCCACTAAGAACTCCCATGAACTTGAAAGGAAGCAAGTCAAGCCCTAGAAAAAAGGGAGTATAACTGAAAAAGACACCATAGGAAATTTTAAAGGCTCCTTTCCAATGACTTAGTTAAACACATTTAAAATATTCCACACCAACTCCCAGCACTCCATCCTATCCACTCTCCAGGCATGTGCCACAGCAATGGTATTTTTAATCCTTCTGCCTTTTCTCTCCAAACATACCAAGGGAAAGAAGTTGCTCAATCCCCTGGATTACTCGTTCACATTCTTCATCTCTGGAATGGGCCCCCCATTCTCCTTCCTGGGGTTTGTAGAGAAGAGCTGTCAGCTCATCTGGAGTCACAGGAACTCCAGCACCAACCTCCTCCGGATATGCAGCTGAAGAGCAATTCAACAACAGTAAGTACCAGTCGTGGCAAAAATTATTTACTTTGCATAAGAACATGAATTTAGCACACACTTACTTCCTTCTGGAATTGGTTCCATGTCCCATGGACTCATCCTCTCTCTTTCATTATTGTCCCAGCTATTAAAAAAAACACATTCAAATGCCTAAGTTAAAGCCAAATATAATGATACACCTTCTCTCTGCCAGACTTAAAACAAAAAGGTCATGCCTATTAAAAACAAGACACTAGCTATGCTTCAACTCCTTACTTTTCTCTTGTATCTCCTTGTCGTGGTTTAAGCCCAGTCAATCATGAAGTTTTCTCACTCACTCACTCCCCTCTCTTTCTTCCCCCAGTCCCTGGGGGATGGGGAGGAGAATCAAAAGAATGCAACTCCCACAGGTTGAGATAAGAACAGTTTAGTAACTAAGGTATAAC
>JARCZZ010031885.1:0-15484 GCA_030323915.1 Brotogeris chrysoptera
TAGCATGAGACTCAGAAAGTCCTTGGCCAGACAAAACACTACCAAGCAGTAACTGAAAACACTGCTGTTATCAGTGCAGTTCCCAGGCTCGAAATAAAAAACACAGTGCTGCACCAGCTACTAAGAAGGAGAAAAAATGACTGCTGCTGCTGAACCCATGTCAGTTCTTCACACAGCTTCTCTTCTCCAGGCTCAACAGCCCCAACTTTCTCAGCCTGTCTTTGCGAGGGAGGTGCTTCAGCCCTTGATCATCTTCATGGCCTCCTCTAACTTGCTCCAAAAGCTCCATGTCCTTCTTATGTTGAGGACACCAGAACTGTATACAGTACATGAATGCTATCCTCCCAAAATCAGTAGGGTGTTTTGCTTCTTGTGGGTTTCTGCTCATCTTTTCTTTTCCTTCTACTTCATAATATTTCGGCATTCTAGGGATATTCTTTTGATGTTGCTGTGTAGCATAATAGCTAGAACTACCCTAATGCTTGCACAAAACTTCGCTGATCCCTTTTCAGTGCTCATTTGGGAGTCTGCTTGGGGCTTGGAATCATTAAAAAGAGCAAGGTTGCTTTCCAAAATGGGTCTGAATTGACCAAATCAGCAGAGCTACAGCAGTTGATATAGCATGAACTGAGCTGCTGTTTGTGCATTTAGCAAAATCATAGGCAGATGTAAAGACTTGTTGAAAATAGTTGTGATTTTACTGTTTGATATGAAAATTGGTTTCACCAGGAGATAGCAGCGGCCTTGCCGTGATAATACAAAGCCAATCAACTTGGAGCTAGAGTATTGAAATGCAAGATAGGCTTAAAGAAATGGGTCCCTGGAATAAAATGTTTCATTTAAAATACGCATTGGGAATCCAGTGTAAAATGTATGTGGCAAGATCAGAAGGCCCTGTGTGGTAGGCAAAATTAATGATAAGTCAGAAAAAGAAGCCACCTTGGTATTTTGTCCGAAATAGTTACTTCAATGTAATGAATGCATCATTATGGATTACCAGATTGGTGGTTATGAGGATGTGAATACCTTTCTGCAGTTCTTTTAAATTAAGTAGCTACCATATCAGATACCAGTTTTTGACAGAAGTACAAGTTTCACTTGCCTCATTGCACTTTCCCTGTCTCTGGTTCAAGCTCCTTTTTACCTTCTAGAGGTTGTTTTATTGTCTGTCTGGGCTCTTAGTCACTATTCAGTGTCTCAGCTCCTTCTGAGTTTGGGATTCAGGCAGAACTGGAAATTCATTCTTTCAGAATTGGTGCTGGGTATCTTTTGGCATAAGGATAAGCTAGAGCAGCATTCAAATCCCAATTAATGTACTAATAGAATCATATATGTTGGAAAAAGACCTTTAAGATCATAGAGTCCAGCTATTAACCCAGCACTGCCAACTCCACCAGTCAGCTCATGCTCAGCTGCCGTCAACTAACATCCCAGGTGCTCTTCCATGAGCAGGTTCACAGCCACTCTTCCCCAAGCCTGGAGTGTTGCATGGGGTTGTGGTGCAAGACCTGACACTTTGTCTTGTTGAACCTCATACCATGGGACACAGCCCATGGATCCAGCCTGTCCAGATCCCCCTGCGGATCCTGCTGCCCTCCAGCAGATCAACGCTGTCACCCAACTTGGTGTCCTCTGCAAACTGACTGAGGGTACCCTCAATCCCCTCACCCAGATCATTGATAGAGACATTAAACAGAACTGGCCTCAATGCTGAGCCCTGGGAAATACTACTTGTGACCAGCTGCCAACTGGATTGAACTTCATCCACCACTGCTCTTTGGGCTGAGCCATCCAACCAGTTTTTTATTTAGTACACACTTCCAAGCTGTGAGCAGCCCGTTATTCCAGGACAGTGCTGTGGAAAGGGTGTCAAAAGCTTTACTAAAGTGTGGCTAGACAACATTCATGGGCTTTCCCTCATCCAATAAGCAGGTCACCTTATCGTAGGAGATTAAGTCCATATTATCCAAGAGGCAGTTTTTAATCACATCCCAGGAATGTGTCTGTCACCAGCAGTTAAGTATGAAACAGTGAGCTTGAAATGTAAGCTGTATTTTTCTTTAGTTCCTTGGAATCAGACTTTCTGCTAAAATTGCAAGGAGAAGGCTAAGGGCAGTAGCAAAGTTTGTTCTGCTGAGAGTAGTTTGCCCTTTTTGTTTCCTTTCAGTGAAGATGAACCGCTTCACAGAAGTTGTCATTTCCATGGGCAAAAGCAATTTCTTTTAGTAGGGTGGAATCTCTAGTTTTAATCCTGTCAAATGCACTCAGAATGATTATTGAAAGACCAAAAAAGCTGAATGATGTGGTGGAAGCTGGCAATGCAAGTGTTTTTAATTTTCTGTAATTGGTAACTTATACATAAGCCAATGAACTTAATGAAGATAGAATATGTGTTCAGCTCGACTTTAGTTGTGCTTACTCAAACCAGCAATGGGAAGGTATGTTAGCTTTGTGATTTACCTCTGCTCATATATCCAGATATAGAGAAAGCACTTTCCACATAGGCCAATAGTGCTATCAAGCTATAATAACCAGTCTTCGAATTCTGCCAGCCTTGCTGATTTCTTGATCTATAGAATTTTCCTCCTAAACACACTAGAGTTGAAAGAAATAAAGTCTAAATGCCTATGTAGGGGGTCAGGTAAACTTTTACCAAACAGCATCATTAAAATGTCTGAATCTTGGATGCAAATCAAACAACTCCAGTCAGCACTTCCAAGTGCCAGTATGATTTATGCAGGGAGATATTCACAGTTTCTTCTCTTTCCAAGCCTTCTTTGTTGTGGGCCTTCTTTAGCAGAGTTTATTTTGATGAATGCTCTCAGTTGTGCATCCACATTGTGTCTGAATGACGATTTGATTATGAACTTACTTCTCATCCAGTTGGCCATTCAGTCTAAATGAAAGGAAGGGTTGTGTTTCACTCTTGTTACTCTTGGTTTTTTTGACCACTATAGAAGTGGAGTTTGGGCCTCTCTTTCTTCTTCCCCAATGAAAAAAAGCCATGGAAATCAGTGATTTGTGTTTTCAAGAGGTATCTTGTTTTATTAGAAGGAATTAGTTGAAATTAGTGAAAATATAAGTATATTTTGAAACTCACTGAATTCTGTTACCTCTACTTTTTTTGTTTTAATCTTTTGGACAAGGACAGACAAGAACTTGGTGGTTTAATGTAGAATCCAGTAAAAACAGCATAGGTATAATTTTCCAAGCCTTGTGCCTGAGGAACACCTCAGGAACATTTGTCACAGAATGCAACCTCTCAAGCTCCATGCTCATGGTACTTACCCACATTAGTGTTCCTGATCTAGATCAACAGCGGAGTAAGTGAGATTAGAAAACTTCCTGATGGTAGAGACATTAATTCCTTGACAAATTCCTAATACTGGATATGAGCAGAGAGATCCTCTGGGCTTTTCTTCAAATGCCCTTTCTTCTGACAGCCATCAAGAAGATGAGGCAGGAGAAGGCTTACATTTTCTTGTAAGCTTCCAGCTGGCAACATATGTTCCCAGTACTGGGGCCTCTCAGCTTTGAAAAAGAGCACCCAGTTCATCTGACGGCTTTCCTACAAGCTCCGTCTCAAAACCAGCATCAAGGTGCCCTGCTGTGCCCCATGTCTCTTCAGTTTTCTTTCTTGTTAGGATAGATGGATGTGCCTGAGCTCCACTCAGAAATGCAGTAGATCTGTTGCCGAGAGGCAAAAGGCAGATTCACACAGACTAACAGGAAAATGTCTTTTATGAGTATTTTTATATAGGGTTTTTTTATATATACTAGTGTTTCTTTTACTTTTTTCTTCAGGATGGCAACCTGATTTTACTCCAGGTCTGTATGTTCAAGATGTTTTTCAAGAAATAGCTGTGTTCAAAGTTCCTGCAGCTAACTATGCTGGTTTCCCTTTATTTAATGTATTCTAACCTTACCTTGAAATCTGTTCTAAGCAAGCTCCTGGAGTCCTGGCTGCTGCTGGGGGAGTGTGGTTGTTGATGCCTGCAAATCCCTCTCCCTAGCAGCAGGAGTCTGGGAGAGCTCTAACAGCAGCTCATACAGCATAACAAGATGCCTTAGGATGTACAAACTGTTTATAAGACAACTTCAAACTATTGCCAAAATATGAGTACATATTATGAAAACAACATTTGTTTTTAAATCTAAGGATGAGGCAGCCCAATCTGTGCAAAAAACTTATACAGCTCTCCACAACTAAGTGCAATGAATGTAGAAATAAGAAGCTGCCCAGTACAATCCAGAGTTTGGAAAGGAAAAAATGAAGAAATGGGACCTATATAAAAGAAAAAGGGAGGGCAGGGAGGTGGGGGAGAGAGAGGGAATCTGCAAAAGTGAGTTGAGATGCCTGCGGTAAATATCTCATAGAGTGAAGGTATGCATAACTTACTAGCTGTACTATGTAGTGTTTCTAGAAAACCAGACATAGGCCACAAAGCACTTAGTCCCAAAGATCTTGGATTGTGGTGTTGGTTCTTCCCTCCTGCATCCACTGGAGCTGGTTGGTGGATCTGTGCTTGCATCTGCCCATCAGTGTTATCATTAAATTCAAATAAGCCAAATGACCCCACGGCCTTGAGGAGCAGGTTTCTGTTTTGCATATTTCCCACATGTTTAAAACCACAATACCTGTACAGCAACAACAACAAAGTGTAAGAAAATGTCTTCTGTATTTTTTTTCTCAGGTCTACTTGTTCAGTTCCAAAATACTAATCCATTATCCAAACAGGGATAACATCCTTCCCTGCTGCTTTCCGAGGAGGTGTGGTTGCTTTCTTGCTTAGAGCTGAGTTTGTCACTGAGCTTAGTTGAGGAAGATGCACAGGGTATCACAGGATCAGCTCCTCTTTTGCTTCCAGTTTGCTTTCACATATAGGAAGTAAAGTTTGATGTAGAGTGACCTCTTTTCCCCAGAAGGACAAAAGGGAGAAGCCTCTCTCAGCAGGATCTTTCTGCACTATATTTGAGGCACACAGCTGGAGAAGATGTGGTACAAAGCACAAGCCTGTTCTCTGTTTTTGGATGGCAGGATAGTTAACCTGTATTTATTACAGTTGGAAATGGGTAAATACTCATGTATAGTCTTTAAGGAGTTTTCTCTGACTCAAACATAGCTTGGGATGCCTTTGGCCTGAATTACTCCCTCTGGTGAAAGAGATGTTGATGGCAGAAAATAGTTCATCTGTTGTTCCTCAGACTTCTGAGGGTCACAGGCATCTAACCCTTTAAATGAACCAAAAAAGACTTCCAGTTTAACTATGTCTTTTAACTTGCAAGAAATGCTGTTCTGATCTTTTCTTCACCTGAGGATGTCTCTCCGTCCTATTCTTAGCAGGAGTGGAAAGAATCAGATACTCATATTGAGAGTTAGATATTTCTTGTGTTTTGTATGGTTGGACTGAAGAAACAATTGAAGTGACTTGTAGGTTAGGACATGCGTGCATGTCCAGAAGATAAACGGAACATGAAACATGAACTTCCCCTGTTTGTCTCTGTAAGTAGTGAGTGTCCTTGCAAGTATGTCTTAGCTTGACAGTGAGTCTTTCCTGCTCATCTTAGACAGATACCTTTATTGGGCCTGAGAATCTTATGTACGGTCTTGTGCATGGAGATGTTAAAAGCAGGCAACAAGTACTGAGGAAGTCTGAGAATGCCTACTGGGGCAGAGGTGTGTGTCACTGCTGGGGGGACACAAGTATCCTGCAGAGAAAGAGTCAGGAGAGCAGGATTTTGACAGAAGCACCTGGCTCGTGTGGGAAGAGCTGCGACCTGAAGGGCTCTGTCAGGTGCTGCCAGCAGCATATAAAAAATATTGTTAACTGAATCCTTAACGAAAGTGCTAATGTGCCAGATGGCATCCCAAACTTCTAGGGTCAGGAAACAGGAAGGATAGTATTTCCTGTCGGTATCAGTCTTGGATAGTTTTAGATCAGTAGCTGTGAAAGCAGAGGAATTAGGTGTTGCAGAAATGCTGGTATGCTCCAAGTAGGGGTCATTTACTATCTACCTTTAATGTACCTTGTTAATTCAGTCCCTATCTCCTTTTTGCATGAGTTACACAGCTTCTGTTCCATACCTGGCTTGGACTGTTTCTCTGAACTGGCAACTCGAGCTTGATTTCACGGCAGGTCTGGTGCAAGGGGTCTGCCAAAGATATGGCATAGGAAGAAAAAGCAGAAATGCCACATGTGTAAGAAACCAGGGATGAGCAGCTTCCAAGACTATGAATCACAGTGGAAGCCCCCAGAGAGATGTGCGTGGGTGGGCATGGTGAGGGTACCCAGAGCTGGCTTGAGTTCAGCTCGTCTCGCTGTCCATCCTCTTGAAACAGAACCGGTGCAGGGCAGCAGCTTACCTGCATCCAGTACCTGTATCTCTGGTCTGTTTCTAGAAAAACTGCCTCAGATGATTGAATATAATTTTCCCTGAAAATTATCAGTACAGATTCAGTTTCTATACTCTTTACGATACAACCACTGTGTTCTGGAGAAGCCACAGGTCCATAAGGCCTTCTCTTTTCAAAACCCTGAATAACATGGATGTTATTCAGCCTGAGGGTGAGGTTAAAATAACCTAATAATGCTGGAAAGGGCTATTGTTTGGTCATGTCAGAAACAAAAGAATAAAGGATGACGTAAAGGTAGCATCAGGTGTGTGCATGTGATGCTTTAAGCTTATGTTCAGACCGATTTTCAGCTGTAGGGTGTTACTGGTGCTGAGGTTTCTGCACTGGTTTCTCTTATTCATGATGAGAGATGCATTTCTGTATGTACCAGAATTCAACCTCCGTGTATGCTCATGGTGTTTTATATTGAGCATAAATTCTCTGATCCTAAAAAACCCTTGTCATTAATGGCACAAGCTGTGGTCACTGAGTGCTTGGATGCACACAGTTTCCTGTGCTGTAGTAGTGCAGCTACCTTACAGAGACAAAAGTGTAGTGTGTACAATTTGCCTTTTATCACCAGCTTGTCCTGTTTATTTTCACATGAAAAGGTTAGGACAGCTGAAATAAGTACTTGAGGGAGAAACAAGACCAACTCCATTGGGCCCCTGTGTTATTCCCCACATCGCAGTTAGACTCAGCAGCACCATAAAACTTTTCCATTTTGAAAAGCTGCTTGAGTTCTGCACTCAGCAGCCCCAAACGCCAATAATTCTGCTTCTGGCTGTCACTTGATACAGCAAATAGGGTGTGCTTACAGTGGAGCGCGGGAAGTCACACATGGAGCACATTCCTTGGAATCCTCTTTGTTTTATCATTACGGAACAACCCACAAAGATTTGTGTTATTGCACCTGAATAAATAGTGCTCTGCAACACTTTCCCATGGAGGTCAGTGCCTGTGACTTGTGAGAGGCCATTCCTGGGCTTTGTCCCTGCTGCTTCTGCGGGATAACAACGGTCCCGGCGCCCGTGCCAGCTAACCCGGTGTCACGAAGTGCATGTTTTGGGTACTGATCTTGAAAGGCCAGCTGCTGGCCACTAGTAGTTTTTTGTGCAGCACTATTTTTCTAGCGAGCAGGAACAGTGTTCAGCTACACAGTTACAACTACCAGCATAGTTTTAGTAGCATAGACTTGCCAAATTCTCCAAATATTTTAATTTAATTGTAATGCATAATAGCAGGTGTACAGTGTGGTTGCCAGATTCTGCTTGCTGGCCAGGAGAGTAAATGAGCCTTTGCAAAATGAGAACAGGATTTAATTGATATTTTCAGAAATGGCTAATAGCAAACTGAGCACAAGATTCACCTCCTAGCAATTGCAGTTTGGTTGCTGGTATTTCCATGTGGTCAACAGAGAGAGGAGAATGCCTTCCTTGGAAGTTGCTCTCAGCTGCCTGGAATGATAAGAAATGTGTTATTTCACAAATACGGTTTCCATATCATCCCTCATGTCTTGACTTCAGGTCTATCTCTTTTATTTTCAAACTCCCCCACCCCCTTGGAGTAACTGTTACTATTTGGGTAAAAAACACTCTTTGTGTAGCTCTACCATGGCTGGTCTGCAAGCATTCTTTAATTTAGAAGGCTGAGCAGACACAAAAGCCAGATTTCCATACTCTTGGCTGCGGAGCCTTTTGGGGCTTATATGATTTGACTACTGCTGAGCTGAAGTCTGATTTGGGAGCCAAACTTCTTTTTTGTCTATACTGTTCTCATAGAGACCAGACATTTGCACTAAGCAGAGTATGTTGCCAGAACATGAAATAGCACCTCCTGCGCGCTAATGTTATGGAAGAAGTCTCAAAATTACTGCCTTCAAGCAGGTCAACTTCTTGTGCAGACAGTTTGGGGACAGACTGCAGACAGTTTTACTATAAAGATGTTTTCAGACCTATATGTGACTGTGTATATGTTCAGTCTAGCGAGAGAGGATATGTTAGTTAGAAGGGAAGGGGAAAGGGAGGCATCGTCCCTTACTTCAGACGTGTCTTAGTTTCTCTGAACTAATGAACATCTTGTGATTTCTCTTTGGACAAACCCAGTCTCAGTACAGTTCCTTCAGAGGAGCTGTAGGGTTTCCTCAGGCCAAGGGCTGGAAGTGGCCTCCGGCACCTTAACAGGTCTGGATGGAGCTAAGTGAAAATGTCAGTTTGTCTGCACTTCTTTTGAAATTCCTGTAAAATGAACTCCTGTCCCTTCTCAAAGGGTGATCACAGGCCTTACATGTTAGTGCTCAGTCTGTTTTCCTGGTTCTGCCTCACTCTTGGGATGTAGCTTTTGGGTATATTTATTTATGTATTTAAGACTTGTTGAATATCGCAAGTTTAAATGGCATAAGCAAAGTTCCTGAGGGTTTCACAGTCATCAAGTCAAGAGCAGAGAAATTGTTAACTTGGAGAAATTTGTTCAGCAGAGCCATAGATTCAAAGCTGGCAAACAGATTGCTGCAGCCCTGCAACAGAATGATTTCTTTTCCTGCACTGATTGTCAAGGGCACGATGTGCAGCTCTGTTGTTTTGGGGGATGATTTCACTAATGTCAATCTCTTAAGGAGGGCAGTGTAGCCACCAAATTTGGACTAGCAATCATAATTGGTGGTGGACAATGCAGGCCTTTTACAATACCAGATGATGTTGTTACACTGCAGGGTACAGAGGCTGTTTACACACTGCGGGACAGATTTTAAATTCCCGAGGCCAGGGTGAGCTCTCACTGAAGGCAGTGCAGCTTTTGCTGGATTTTCTTTCTGGAACACTTTAGGTCATCTGCTTTTGCCAGATGCCAGAAGTAGAACTGATCTTCAAGGACAACAGACTTTTCCCAATCCCTTTTAATCAACAGCTCCTTTAAGCTGCCACATTGAACTGTTGGAGCAGGTCCAGAGGAGGCCATGAGGATCATCAGGGGTTGGAGCACCTCCAGTGTGAAGACAGGCTGAGAAAGTTGGGGCTGTTCAGCCTGGAGAAGAGAAGGCTGCGTGGAGACCTCATAGCAGCCTTCCAATATCTCAAGGGGGCCTATAAGGATACTTGAGAGGGACTCTTCAATCAGGGACTGTAGTGATAAGATGAAGGATAATGGGTTTAAACTGAAACAGGGGAAGTTCATGTTATATCTAAGGAAGAAGTTCTCTACTGTGAGGGTGGTGAGGCACTGGCACAGGTTGCCCAAAGAAGTGGTGAATGCTCCATCCCTG
The DNA here is from genome assembly GCA_030323915.1 of Brotogeris chrysoptera. NCBI lineage: Eukaryota > Metazoa > Chordata > Aves > Psittaciformes > Psittacidae > Brotogeris > Brotogeris chrysoptera. Next base: position 9,654 of record JARCZZ010031885.1, read on the forward strand.
GCAGCGTTCAAGGCCAGGCTGGACAGAGGCTTGAACGACATGGTCTAGTGTGAGGAATCCCTGCCTATGGCAGGGGGTTGGAACTAAATGATCTTAAGGTCCTTTCTAACCCAACCCATTCTGTGATTCTGTTGTCCAGATGTAAGTTCTGTGTTGCCTGGCTGTTAGCACAGGCAGAAGCACAGCTGCCCATTGATCTGTGCATTGGCAGCTGGTGATGGATGTAGCTGTTGGGCAGTGCCACTGGCTGGCTGGATGTCACCTGTGGCTTCCGAGAGCCATTTCCAGTTGGGATATAACTGCATGCACAGTTCTGCAATTTCAGTTGTGCACACCTTTCTCTTGGCCACATATCAGGAAATCAGGTCAGAATCTGCCATATACCTAAAACTGTACACTGTTGCCCAGAAGCTGTGCTGATTTATATTGTTTGAGGGTGTGGGTCCCCCTTTCCTGCTTTCTGCCAAGATCTGAGGTTTAGATTCCATTTGGGTTTAGCTTGAAGACATTGCTGTCATATGCTTTGGAGCATTCCCTCAATCAAAAACACAGTTTACGCAGTTTTCAGCAGTTCTTTCTCCAGAGGGAGCATCCAGGATTTCTCTCCTACATATTTTGCAGTATTTGTATTTGAGGAAGGATTTGGAGTCTTTATGCTCAGTTTCTGAAGACTTTCATGTTTCCTGAATAATCCCTTTTCTCTGCAACATTTCAGAATGACCGTGCTGGGAGCTGGACTGGGAACTGCAGCCAGTGTTTGTTTCTAGCTCATCTTAAAAAGGCACTTGTAAAATAGGTTGTTGCCTGTAGCAGGGGGATAACATACACAGAAGTGGTATGACTTTTCTAAGGCTAAAAACCATTTTTTTTTTCCTGGCTGCACATTTTTATTGACCTGCCCATGTCCCAGGACAGACACAGAACCCCACTCCTGCAGGTGAGAACAGACCATTAGTATTGCTAAAACATCTGAGGAAATGCTTGCAGATCCATCTGATTCATCTTGGAGGTCAGGGAAGTCTGACAAAGGGGTTAATCACTTCAATTTGAGCATCCTGCAGACATGTCTGGGGACTGGGTACTTGGCTAGGGTATTTCTTTAACAAAACAAGGGACCTGACTTTTAACAGCCAGGGATAATTCTTGTGTTTACATAGCAGAGCATTTAATCAAATGCCAAATTCTTTAAAAAAGCATAACCTACAGGTTTAAAATGTGCTTATGCCAGAATTTGTGGCCGATGGGGAGAGAGACTGGGGAGGAGATGAATTCCCAGAAAGATGGCTACCATCAGCTCTAAGTTAAGAAACGTTTGGACATTTGGTCTTGTCACTCCCTAGGAGCCTGGAGAGGCAGCAAGTTCTTCCTGGGATGCTGGGATTTTCCTTCAGCTCCAGGGCAGGACTGCGGTGCATCTGTGCTGAGGGACATGGTGCTCTGAGCTGCTGGAGGTCAATCCCTATGGCTGCCTTGCAGCCCATGGGACTTCTCATCCTGCCAAGTTATCACTTCATTTCATGTCTGGGGTGAAGAGAGAGGAAAAAGGCTCATCTGGCACTAGCCACACTCATTTCTCCTGGAAGCAGAAGGAATGCGTAGCTCAGAGCCCCAAGCATTACGTGGTGTTCTGCTGAGCATACTTTTCCTCTGTCCATCCCCTTTGATGCAGCACCCAGCCCCACATGTGCTGTACGGGCGAGTTACCTCAGCAAGAGCAGTCGGGGTATGTCAGATAACATGAAGTTTACTGGAAGGGATGATGTGTCACATTGCATCATCTCTGAAGAGTTCTTGTGGATTGTTCTCCCCAAGGGGAGCAGAGAAAAAGCTGCTGCGTTGTGGCTGCTGTGTCTGCACACCTGGGAGATACAGCTCTCGGATGTGAGTTTGGGTGCTGTTTCTAGTATCTCCATCTGAATATACAGTGTGCTTCTGCTGGCTGCCCAGTTTGAAGCTTTCTTTAGCTTAGAGAGGTAGAAGTGGTAGGATTCATTTAATTTCCTATTGAAATCCTTTCTCTCAAAGTAGTATATAAACTGCTCCTGAAAGAAACAAACTCTATCGAACCGCATGATGTTTACTGTTGGAAACAATCAATTATACTATTGTTTAAAGAATTTGCAAACTATACTTTGTTTACACATCGTGCATAGAGAACTCATATCTAAAATAGACGAAAGGGAAAAAACCCCAATGAAATACACAGATTATGTTCTAATCCACAGTCTCAAATCACATGAAATTCTGTTTTGTAATTGAGTACTCATCCCTAGCGTGCAGATTGTTGTGGGTTTGAACATCTAGCAGCTCCTCAGGCTGCGGGGTGACGGCAGGAGGTGAGGTAGGCAGGGCAGGAGGGATGTGTCAGAGCTCCAGATGGAAAAGCTCAGGTTTGGTTTTCCTCTTCAGCCTGGCATTGCCATTCTCAGGTGACAGCTGTGTGCATTGTTGGTTTGCATCTTCATTAAACTCACTTCAAATAAAAGGAAATTATGTTAACTGACCTACTGCTGAGAAGCTTCCTGTCACAGCAGCTAGACTTTTCTCCTATAGACTTTTCTCCTCTTGAGATAACTTATTTTCTCTTTATCATGGTTTAAGTCATATCAAGTATGAAAGCACTTGATACTAAACAAGTCTTCACCAAAAATACGCTTTTACTTCAAGTGAGTTGTGGTGGAGCTGTATTGTTACCTGTGAGCTGCCGGTAGAAAGAAGCTGCAAACCCCTGACCTTCAAGGAGGCGTTCTGAGGTGAGCCACAGCAGAGAGGGAGGGTGAAGCCAGGTCTGGATTTCACAGGTTATCCTGTTGAAAGCCACCCTATTGAAAGCCACCCAGTTGAAAGCTGCTTTGTTAGCAGACTTGATATGAGACATTTGCCAATGTGGATTTAAATGCATGTCTAGGGAAAACTTGCTGGAAAATAGGTGCCTTCCAAGAGCAGCAAGGGCACTTGAACAGAAAATAGGATTAGGCTGTCTTGTGGAGCGAGAGACGAGCAGAAAGTGACCGCTGAAATCAGATGTGAGTAATATGACAAGCAGTAGTTCTCCAGACTGAAGGTGCCCCTGGTCAACATTTCTAGAACTTCAGCATGAGGAATTGATTTGGCTTGGAAATTGCTACACTCAAAGCAAACTATATGTCTTAAAATGCTTCTGTTATTTTAGAGTTACAGACTATTAAAAATAATCACCCAATTTTCCGACATTGGCTTTGATCTAACAGTACTTTGTCTCCCCTTATCTAAAGACAAGGGCTTGTGTTGTGGTTTAAGCCCAGCTGGCAATCCAGAACCACACAGCCATTAGCTCACTCCTCCCTTTCCTCCTCCCCGCTCCCAGACGGATGGGGAGAAGAATCAAAAGAATGTAACTCCCAAGGGTTGAGATAAGAACAGTCCGGTAACTCAGGTACAATACAAACCACTGCTGCTACCACCAGTAATGATAAGGGAAATAACAAGGGAAGAGAATGCAACCAATCACCACCCACCGACTGATACCCATCCTGACCGAACAGTGATCTAACCCTTCAGGGTAATTGCCCCCAGTTTATATAGTGGGCATGACGTGCTGTGGTATGGAATACCTTTTTGGTTAGTTTGGGTCAGGTGTCCTGTCTCTGCTTCCTCCCGGCTTTCTCTCCTTCCTGGCAGAGCATGAGACTCAGAAAGTCTTTGGTCAGACCAAACATTACTGAGCAACAGCTAAAAACATCGGTGTTGTCAGCACTGTTCCCAGGCTGAAAGTCAAAAACACAGCACTGCACCACCTGCTAAGAAGAAGAAAAATGACTGCTGCTGCTGAACCCAGGACAGCTTGTTATTTTGAATTGACAGCCTTAAAAGCTTGCAAGTTTGCTCCGTTTTAAGAAGAGGTTACTGTAAGTGATGAGAGTTGCTAATTTACTTCTGTCTGTGTGGGCTGGAGCTCTGCTATCACTGACTGTGACAGTTCAGGGATCTGTCTTGATTCTGTTAATGTCAATCGAAGTTTGGCTTCCTATGTAGATCTTTTTTTAACCAGAAATAGGACTAGGAATTTTTTGGAATTTGCTTTTAATTGTCTGGATGCTTTTTGGGAAGAACGTAGCTGCACTTTGGAGCAGCAGAGCTTTCCCTTCAGCCCCAGCCATTACCAAACCATATGTCAGGGTTAGGGAGATTGCAGCATTAGTCTCCTGTGTATAAATACAGATTGTGTTAGGATTGTGGCTTCTCTTTTGGTTGATGGTCATGGAGGAAACATTACTTGGTCTTTACAAGACTTTGTGTAGCCACCACATGCTCTGATCATGCTGGCAGTACCCTTGGTCTCCCCCTGGTCTCCTTGGGTGATATGCTGTAGCTCTCCATTATCCTCATTGGCATCACTCAGTAGTAATTTACCTGTTCACATGGGAGAGCATCTACTGAGGAGTGCAAGCACCTCCTGCTCCCTCTCTCTTGGTTTTCTCCAGCATCACAGCGCTGCTGCAGCCAGCCCTGAAGCTGTCATTTAAAAGGATTCTTTGTCACTGTACTGGGGGATTTCTAACCAATTTAGAGAAATAAGAAGAGTTACTTGGCTTTTGAAGCTGCTTAAGAGTGTTTTTTGACAGCTTTAGAAGAGCCCTTGCTGCTGGTTGTAAAATGCCAAGTGGTATGCTGTTACTTGTGGGCCTGTTGGATCCGCACAGACTCAAGCCAGGAAAAAGGAGGTTTGCTGATATGGCTTCCTTTTGTCCATAAAAACCAATATGGTTAATGGAGGGTGTAATTGTTAGTAGAAACCTCTTATTTGAAGCAGTACTGGGGGGCTCAAAGGCCTCTATAATTCAAATACATGCCTCCTTTATTCCACATTATGTCTAGGCTGTGTTTTGGTGGGAAGCATGCATTAAGTCCTGCTGAGATCCCAGTGCACCAAGCCTGGGCTGCAGCTTTTCCAGGTCCCTGATATATAATGATAATAACCAGTGTATTCCTCTGTAAGATACTGCTCTAATCAGTGTGTTTAACCCAGGTTGCCAGTGTGCCTGATACCTGCTGCCATCAGGGAGAATAACTCTTCCCTGCTTTGTGTATTTCCAGGATCTGTTTCCCTAAAGGTGTACCGTTCTGTAGCTGGAAGGTAGTCAGACATAGCTGGACTGAGATGTGCAGTGACAGAAGCACATCTAAACAGGCAGGAAAAGGAGATATGGACAGAAATGGGTGTCTGACTGTCTTCCTCCTTACCACGCTCAAAGCAGAGCTTGCCTGCGGAAAAAGCACCACCATGAGATGGGTACCTCATGATCTGTTTCTCTGTATGACATCTTTCCGTAGCCTGTTATTCCAGCTTGCTAGCCCTTTTCATCCTTTTTAGACTTTTCAGTCTAAGAAATTGATTCTCTTCTCCATTTGTCCTTTTGTCCTGCTGCCTTGGTTGCTTCACACAGCCCCTGCAAGATAGGGCTGAACATTGGGGTTTGAATGTGTAACTCACCACCAGTGTGAGCCTGTGTAAGCTGAGAAGCTGCAGTAGAGCACAGTCTGAGCAATGTAGTAGAGTTGGAAATGCTTTAGCTGCTCTTCGCACTTGCTGTGGTTCTTGGCACATAGCAAATGTGGAGATTTGGTGACTGAGACTGTAGCTTTCCTTCTTTGCAGAGCAGATGCTTTTGGCTTCCTGTGGATCATCCCTCTGCTCTACAAAACAACTGGACTGAAGCACCAGACAATACGGCCACTGAATCTTAGAAGTATAGAATGTCCCTGGAAGTGTTCACAAACCATGTAGATGAGGCCCTTAGTGATATGGTTTAGTGGTGGCCTTGGCACTGCTGGGGTAATGGTTGGACTTG
>JARCZZ010031887.1:10811-23481 GCA_030323915.1 Brotogeris chrysoptera
GGAGCAAGCTGCTCCAGTGGAAGGTGTCCCTGCCCATGGCAGGGGTTGGAACTGGATGAGCTTTAAGGTCCCTTCCAAGCCATTCTATGATTCTGTGAGTACATGCTCACTGAAAAGAATGACTTTTTCTAAACTCACATTGTGTCATTTTGACATCAATTTCCTGGTTTTGATGGAGATGTTTGCTCTTTCTGAAAAGGCAGCTGCACTCTTACCCCCTGCGGTGTGTTGTGGCATTTAGTCCCGAGGTTAAGGATGTGAAGATGTACCCATTGATCTGTTTGTTGAATTGTCTCTTGAATTGGAAACCTTTCACCCCCCACCTCTCTTGTGTCCTTAAGACCAATGGGAATTACGTGTTCCTCATCTCTTGCTCTTCACCATTCATTACAGCTGCACTTTTGAGGAATACAGAAATGCTGCAATCCAATCAGATAGAGGCTTCTGTAATTGCGTTCCGCCGAGCTAAATTTCCTTGCAATTTCAATTGGATGCAGTGTTATTCATTAGGTGAGGTCCTAATCTACTGTACTGTGTTGCTGTGCAACAAATGCTACAATTAATCCCCTGGGTCAAGAAACTGATATAGTCCTCCTGTATGTTTGTAATTTGTAAGGTGGTAATGGTTCTTTTTCAAGGAATATTACTTAATATTTAATAACAGTGATGCTAATGGACCCTGCATTTACTACAATTAAACACTTGGAGGAGTGGATTGTAAACTCTGCATTCAGCTATTGAAGTATGGCAATTCTGGAGAGACTTTGTACTTCAGGACATGAATAGAAAAGTAGGGTAATACGATTCCTAGGCAATTATGCATTGTGTCCACATACTGCAGCTGCTAAAAGCATGGATCATAATGAATGTAACCACACTGATTATCAAAGGATGTTTGTGTAATGATTGATTTGTCACTTGTAAAGCCATACAGGACATCAGAGCACAAATGACACCCATTTACTGTAGCAGTATATGCTTTCAAGTGAAACCATTCCTTAGAGGGGAATCTTGGGTTCTGCTACTCGGTCCTTGCTCTCTAAGTCCCTCAGAATCATTTCTGTATGATAAAATAGAATTACTGCTAATCGTGGCCTTGAATGAAGCACTAATGCTGCCAGAGATGCTTCACATCTTACAAGGAAACAAAAATCTTCCTTCGCATCAGAGAGAAACAACAAATTGCATTTAGCCTGTAACGAGCCCTCCACGAGGGTTCAGAGTCCCCAGGCAGCTTTCCACCATCACTTTCCATTATTGCTTTTCCTATTTTTAGTTGTATTTCCAGGTTCTTCCCAAGCCAATTCTTTTCAGCCATTCACTATTTCTCCCATGTCAGAGGGAAGGACCGCTTTATGTGGTGTTGCCATGGAAACACCTGCTGGATACGGGGGATATGGGATGGAGATGGGAGATGAGCAGGGCAAGAAACAAACGGAATCAGTTGGGAGACCAAAGAGCAAAGGCACAGAAGCCCTGCTGGGTTTCTCTCCGCTTTGCAGGGCAGCTTGCAGCACTGAACCTGAACCCAGTGCTTTCTGGATTTATTTGCACAGTTCAGAACTTGGGTCAGAACCAGGGAATTCTGCACATTGCAGTAAGGGGAAAAGGACAGATGCCATCCCTGGTAATTCCATATGCTGCCTCCAAAGCCAGGAGCAGATTTTTCCATGGAAATACACTCCCAGCCTGCTGGACCCCCTGCCCCTTTCCTCAGCCTCCTGTGCTCTCTGCAGCCCATGCACAGCTCCCTCCTCACGGGCTGTTTTGACAACCTGTGATGTCTAAGAGAGCTGACAAGGCCAGGCCCAGCATTGTGCAGAGGTTTCCTGGGGTCATGCTCTGTTCCCAGACCACTGTTAAAAGGTATTTTTATGTGGGGGAGGAAATGGGGAGAGAATTGACAGAAGCTATTGTGGTGACAGCACAGGCATCATTTTAGTTTTGAGTATGCCCATTTTATGTTACTGGCTCCACAACTGACACTCAGTTGCTCCATCTGACAGCCTGATCCAAGGTTTACTCCAGTCAACAAGAGTGTTTCTGTTTCCCTCGGCGATCTTTGGCTCAAGCATTACCATAAAAGCTTTTGGATCAAAGCACACAGTGTGCAGAAAGTCAGACAGGTATAAAGAGCATCTGTTGTGTTGAGTCATTTGAGTTTGTGCCATGCTTTAGACCACTTGTGGATAAGCTCTTAGCTTTCTGCTGTGTGTGTACCGGTTTAAACTAACCTTAATGTCTGTCTCTCTAATTTTAAGCAGAGGGAAAAATAGTACCTTCATTTATGCTTTTCCAGCATTATGGGCTTCACAGAGGAGGTAGGAGTGTAAGTGCTGAGAACAGGGCAGAGTGCTTAAGGAGGGCTCTGAGATGATGAACTTGCCCATCAACGCTCCTGCAGCCTTTGCAGGATGCTGAGATGCCAGTAAAGAGATCAAAAGCGACTGGATCATTGTTAGGGGTGCGTCTGTGGCTGGGTGGGTGGCTGGTTACAGGGATGACTTCAAACGATTCCAAGTCTTAGATGTGTGTCAAGACCCATCTTCCCAAGCTCGTGTCTGTGGATTCAGAGTTTTCTCTTTTCATGTCATACACAGAATTTAAACTTGCACTTCTTGGATAGATGTACTGACCTGCTGGTACGTAATGGCCAGAGTAGGATGAAGACATGCCATGTCCCTGCAGATGGGCAGCACTAACTTGCAGAGCCAAAGCAGCCTTTTCTTTCCAAGTCTGGCTGGCTGGTTGTGTTACCCAAAGCTAACAAGATCTGGATAGCCCTGAAACACAGTTGTCCTTGCTACAAGTAATCTGCTAAGCATTCAAAGAAGTATTACAAGAAGTTGAGCACTAAGTCTACATTTCATGACTTTTCTCTGTGTTTTTGGTCATCTGTTATCCTGCTTTGATCCCTTCTGGTGTTACATTTTCCTCATCACTAGGCTCGCCTCCCTGCTGGGAACCTGAAATTGTGTGTTCAGCTATAGGGTTCAATTTGCCTTTTATGCCTCCTGCAAATCTGATTAAGTCCTGTTGTATTAAACGGGAGAAGCATGCAGTTAAGTCTGTGGTTTTCAAAATGCATTAGACTTCTTTTCAAGTATGCAAAGTGTAAATGGATTTTGTGCTTTGGGAATGTAGCAGAGTGTTTACAATTTTGGTTAGATAAAAGGATGCTGAGATGGCCTTTAACATTGATTTCATGTTACGTTTTTTCTTGGCTTTAATATAGCATTAGAGGTTCTTTTAGCATTTTGATTTACAGAATAAATCAGAAAATGAGTTTTATTTTATTTATCAGTCAGTAATGTGCTTTTCTTTCTGTTCTTCCTCAGTGTGGTTAGCCCTGAAAATAGGAGCTTGGGTAATCTCATTAGGCCAGGCTTTCTTCTTGCAGGATGGTTTGAAAGACTCAGAAACAAACTTCTTGCACTGTTTTCCATGTGAATCCAACTCAAACTAAGCAGCTTAGTGAGCCATGAAAAGTATACATTAAACCTAAACCTTTTTGAACCTAAAAAGAACACTTTCTGAGCAATGTAAATGAAGTACCAGGAGGCTCTGAGCTCTCTCTGGGTTGGTCACATCATTCTGGTACACACCCAGGCAGCTCACTTCATCTTCCCATGCTCAGATGGATGGATCCTCAGATGGAAGAAGAGAGGCTGGTGGCCTTTATTCAGCTATCAGAGGCAGTTACAAGGTAATGTTTGCTATAAGAGCTCCTAAGTAACCAGGGAGGTGGACAGCCACAGTGGCACTGGCAGCATAGAAACATAGGATAGAATAGTTAGGGTTGGAAAGGACCTGAAGATCTGCAGATTATTGATCTTTTGAGGTGACTGTAGAGCCCTGGGGTTGCTCTTGCAGGAAAGAGGGGCCACAGGAACAGGCCTGGAGTTTTGACTGACTCAGGCCCTTTCATTACTGAAATCTAAATTCAATTCCAGTTGCGATGACTTTGAGAGTGATGCCAAGTCCTATATTACTTGACTTACTTCAAAAGCGTATGGAGAAATGTATCCACCAAATTGACTTTCCTTTTGCCATTTCACATCTCAGATGCCACTGTAGGAAACTTGGCATCAATTTTTCAACAGGGAGAGAGATAGGGGTAGACTTGGCAATTCACAGCTAACAGAATGTGTAATCTGTTGATCAACAAAAGGACATATTGTGCTTGAGAGATGGTGAATCTCCTGTTTGTTCTCTCTGTGCACTGATCTGGTTTAGAAGGTCCTTGATAATCTATTGGGTTTATGCTGGTATCAATCTATAGCATAAGGATGGCATAAAGCTGGAATGTGTGTTAGCCTGATGCTTTCTAGCAAATGTGTGACTATAAGGAGGGGCAAGAAATGGGGATTTCAGCAGGAAACAAATCCCAACACTTAGTGTCTAACCAGGAGAGGGTGGAATGTTTGGACCACTTCTGTGTAGTTGGGAATGCTCCAGACCTCTTGTTCACCAATGCTGTGGGCAGGCCTGCAATGAATTCCTTGCTGGGCAGAGATCACTGTGCAGGTTTGGTGCTGACATGCTGGGTTGTACCAGGAACAGCCTGGCTGCAACAGCACTGAGCTGTGCTGTGTCCTGCAGTGCCTTCCTTGCGAAAGGTTCCTATGCTAGGATGATTAAAGCTGAACGTCCGGCACCCTGCCTCCCTTCCCTTCACTGAGCTGATGGCTGGAAGGTTGATCAAAATCGTGTTGCATTCACTTTAAGGCTCCTTCTTCCCCTCTACAAAGCCAGAAGATCATAAAGGCACATCAGTAAAAGGGAGTCTTGCTCTTTCCCTGAATAGGTTTCTGAAAGAGGAATCTCAGCCTTTGCAAGAGCCTTGTTGGCCTCTCTCTCTGTGTCAGCATTAGATTTCCATGGCTGGTGAGGGTTTTTAGTGAGGTTGGTTTTCATCCAAGTAGGACGAATTCAGGACAGAGTGGGCAGTCCCTGTCCTTAAAAGCTTCTGCTTGGACATCAGGAAAGGGAAGTAAGCAGCATTACCTCTTGTGGAATTTAGTGTTTGGAAATACATGGACATGCCTTCTGTTTGAATTCCATTTATAATTATAGATAGGAAAAAAATTACCAAGGCCTTATTTATCCAAAGGAGGATAATATACTTATTATCAAATATATAATATTGGACATTGGACACCAATATATATTAATATCCATATTATCTAAAGAAGCTTCAGAATGACACATTTTGTGCTCAGTTGATAAGGAAGGGTATCTTTTGACTTCAGGGAGAAGAAAAACAGGAGAACAGGATGCTATCTGCAGAGAAAACAAATTTCCTGAAGTTTTATCATTATTTCCATAATATTGATGCAAGAGTGTTGTTTTGTCACAGCAAAGGATGTATTGACCAAGTGCTCGCAGCGCATTCTCCTTGGCCAAGTCTCAAATCCTTTTTTCTTGTGTCTGAAGTACAAGTTACTGGCTCAGCAGCCAAGTCCAATCAGAGAGAAAAACGTTAAATCTAAAGCAGCTCTTGGCTTCTCAAGCTGGGAAAATATCCATGTTTTATTCATAGAAGAATACAAGTCAACATCCTCTGGTTCCCTGGATACAACCGTGCGGCTATAAATAGCCGTGCAGTGACACAGCAAACAGGCATGGCACCGCAGGCAGTGGCACAGCAGCCTGGCAGTGGCACTGCCGGGGGCAGGCAGGACTCCGGGGTCCTGTCCCCCCTGGCTCCTTGCTTGAAAGGAAACAGGGAGCCAGCTCCAGGAGCCAGAGCCAGCTCCAGGCTGCAGTGCTGGCTCTGAAGGATGCCAAGGGTTGCTGTTAAGCTTGGGAGCATTGCAAGGTCCTGAGCATGCTCCCCTCATGCTCCTTGCTTGCTTCTATGCTCATCCCCAGCTCCTGCCCTAGGGTTCGGTCTGGGGCTGTGCTCAGATGAAGTTCATCCAAAGGATTTTTCTTGCACACCCAAAGCTGGGTATGTTTAGGAGAAGAATGGAATGGTGGGTAAGGGAGGGGCGCTTGTTGTCATCTGCCTTGACTTCTGCGAGACCTTTGGACACAGTCCCATACAATGTCCTTGTCTTTAGAGAGGTATGGATTTGATGGATAAGGAGTTGGCTGGCTGGCTGCTTCCAGTGTTGTAGCCAACGGCTTTGGTCCAGCTGACACAGGGTGCCCAGAGAAGCTGTGGCTGCCCCATCCCTGGCAGTGTTCAAGGCCAGGCTGGATGGAGCTTGGAGCAAGCTACCCTAGTGGAAGGTGTCCCTGCCTGTGGCAGGGGTTTGGAGCTGAATGAGCTTTAAGCTCCCTTCCAACCCAAACCATTCCATGATCTGTGATAGACTTAGGACAGTATACAGTTGGGAAATAGAAAATAAATGTGTGCCTGACTAGTAATGATGTTCTGCCTGATGTATGCTCAGTAATAATTCTTTCTATAGCTAAAAGTGGCTACATCCTAATTTAATGTAAACTTAGGTGAGTAGAGCTGTAATCATTTACTGCAGGCAGGGATGAAGGCCTGGGAGACTTGCCTGGTGTTTCTCACATGTGCCTCAATCATATTTCAGCATTGCTTTAACAGTTCAACAGGCATAGCTGGCATAACAAATTCATCATGTATCTACATGATTTATGTCCCTATGTTGATATATTTCCTCGCTCTCCTTACTTTCCAATGCATTTATCATTCTCACATGGTCATTTCTTTCCACCCTGCATTTCTTACTGGCTTCCAGCTTTTTGGGTACATCTGAGATTTCTCAGGAACTTTATTTGGAATAGAAGAGCATTGATATTTGGTCCTCCCATGGTGCGTAGCTGAGGCTTCAGCTACAGAGCTGTAGGGACCAATACCTGGATGATTTAATGAAGCACTATTAATGCATAATTTGATTTCAGCACAAATACAAAGATAGATCTGTTTTGTATTTATACCCTTGGGTTTTTAAATGAGCTTTTTCCTCGACTTTAATATGTATTGGACCAGAATAAAATAAGATTTAGGATTCTCTGGTAATGCAGTTATCCAGGAGTCAAGCTACACCGCAGAGCTCTGCTTCTTTTAGCTCCAGACATAAACAGCTCTTTAAATTGTGCCACGTGCTTGCAGTAAGGAAGGAAACACCACGTGTGGAAAGACAACCAGATCCTCCAGCACCTTGGGGCCCACCAGGCTTGGTTGGTGATGGGGCGGGGGGTGATCCCCGCACTGGGTGCCTCCCCCCAGCAGCTGCAGAGCTGGGTTCTGAGGCGCAGCGTGGGTCTCACCCCTTTATCGTGGGGTCTGTACCCAAAGGCTAAAGCTCTTGTAAGGGTAGGTCTTGGTGGGGAAGGGCTGGGGCGTGAGCTCTGCATGGCTGCAGTCAGGTACCTGCCCACCCCATGCTCTGATGCACACCGAGTACTCGAAAGTTGCACCAGTTATTTTTAAACTGTGGAGGAAGTTATGTAAGGTGGATCATGCTAAGGGTTGATTTTATTTTTAATGACTATATTTAACAATTCAGGCAGAAGCACAGAGGGACTTTTAATTCCTAAATTTAAACTTTCAGGTGACACTTAAGAAAAAGTCTTTTTGATTTTATCTTTTTTTTTTACATCCTCCTTTTCTGTGCAAATCAGACGTAGGAGCAGGCAGCGAGGTTGTCCCAAGATGAGATAACTTCAGCTGGGGCAGGAGCTGCAAAAGCACAGCCTTATTTCACAGGATTCCCCATCCCTGGCAGTGTTCAGGGCCAGGTTGGACACAGGGGCTTGGAGCAAGCTGCTCCAGTGGAAGGTGTCCCTGCCCGTGGCAGGGGCTGGAGCTGGAGGAGCTTTGAGGTTCCTTTCAGCATAAACCAGTCTGGGATTCAGTGATCCTATCCTTCACTAATAATGCAAGCATCTCCCATTCTCCACTGCAGACACCAGCTCCAACAGAACCACTTCAATTTCCTTGGGGAGTGAATGATGTGACTTTCTGCAACTCTCTCTGTGTAGCTGTGGGGAGAGGTGGTGGTGCTGTCTTAGGCAGCTCACCATGAAAGGGCTAAGCTGGAGACCAGAGCACAGGGAAACTGATGCTTAAACCGGTCTGCAAAGAACCTGCTTAGAGAAGTGCTTTGATTAAGGCAGTAGGATTTGATCACCTGCTGAAATGAGATATGTGCTGAAGCTTGGAGTGCTGAACCAGTGCATTGTTCTCATAAGCAGAGCTTTCATAAATGCATGTTTTACTCAAAAAACCCCAATTCTCCTACCCCCCAAAGAGATTTTAGGGCTAATGAAGAAACACACCTGAAAGTATTACCTGGTCTTAGTTTAATGGGGCGACCTGACTTAGGTGTTAAGGCTGATCAGAGGTAGAAATGAAGGGAAAACCAATCTTTTCTCAGGGGAAACTTTAAGGAAATTCATAAGCTTGGAGCCAGTAAGATACGCAGAGATTTGTTGGAGTTCTTAACGTTGGCCACAGCTCCTAGAGATGACAGTAAGTTCAGCAGAGATTCATTGTGGAATTCATTGTGGAATTTTAATCCAGTCCGAGCTCATATCTATGCTTCAAATTAAATGTAAGATGGAGGTCTGGCAAAATAGGCGTGGATGATGTAAAACCCATTAATGTGTTGTAGTTTTTTTGAGGCATACCCGGTTTTCTGCATGCCTTCCAGAGACAGGATTACAAATCTTTTAATGAGGATCTGCCTCAGATCCTCTGGCCATTTTGAAATGCTTAGGCAGAAATACATTTCTTTTCTTCCATGCCAAAAGTGACACCAGAGGAACACATTTATACACAAATAAACACATCATCAGCTCAGCTTCTGTGTTTGCTGTCTAATGCTGTAAAGCATCTTTGAGAATCCACAATGCACAAAGCAAGTTCTTTGTATTCCTGTAGCCTATTGTTTATCCTATTGACTAGCAGAGAGAAGAGAAAGGAAAAACTGCATTTTAATTAGTCCTGAGAACTTCATTTGCACTAGAGCCACACTGCAGCATGCCTGGATCTGGCTTGCAGAGTGAACTCACCCTGGAATGGATCCGTGCTTTGGTCAGGGATGGGTTCACAACACCTTCCTGCTCTGCTTCTGAACTCTCTTGGAAGCCAGGTCTACCCTTGCACAGTAACATACTGGACCTCCTTTTCTTTTGCCTTTGCCTTTACAGCACGAGCAGAAGTGTTGTATTTTCCAACATCACTTATTGTATTTATTTTCCAACATCACTTGCAATTCTGTGCCTCAGTTTCTTCACCTGTAAAGGGAGGCTGATGGTACTGACCTCGCTAGCACAGCTCTTTGAATTCAGGGGATGACGTGTGAGGATAAACTGTGCTTTCAGGAAGAAGCAGCCTAAAATAAATACACCCAAGAATATTATTAGTTTCTCCTTTCTCCAGCCTGTGCCTTTGTTCTGTTCAAGAGACAGCCCTGGAGGGGGCACAGAGAGTTCGCAAGTCTTTGAGCTTGTATTGCCTAAAGGGAACAAAAACTGAGTCTCCCATCTAGCTGTATTGAATATAACCAATCAGGCACAATTGATTGCTCTAAAGTAATCCCAAACCTCACGCTCTCTGAATGGAAGGCTGCAGACACGATAATTGAAGTAATTCAAATCCTCTGTAAGAAACAACCTTATTGTCTCCTGCTGTGGATGTCTTTGTAATTATGAAGATGGAATTGGTTATCTTTCTGCCAGTGGACTCTAATGAAAGAGATGGCTGTGTAGTTAAATGGGCCAGGAAACTGACTTTCAACCCTTACAACAGGATTCAACTGAATTCCTGCACTGACAACAGGAAGTATTCCGATTAGAGGCACACTGAGACCTTTGTGGGGTGTTCTGAAGGCAGTTAGGAACCCCAGCAACATCAGCGTGGTTTCCATCTACCTTCCTAATGAATGACAATGAAAGGACTTAGAAGAGATCCCATTAGAGAATTTTACCCCTTTTTCTGGGAGCTGATGTGCCATGTCTCCCATCCGTCCTGCTTTGCCTCTTTAGTTGCAAGTTGCACTGAGCAATTAAAATGCTCTCTGAGACTCAGGATATAGCCCCGAGTCACTCCTGTTCTCGAGGGCTGAGATGGCTCAGTTGTTGCTCCAATGGGAGATCTCCATGGAACATCTGCCACACTGATAGCATCCCAGAATGGTTTTGGTTGGAAGGGTCTTTAAAGCTCATCCAGTTCCAACCGCTGCCACGGGCAGGGACACCTTCCGCTAGAGCAGCTTGCTCCAAGCATGTTTTTGTTCATGTCTCATCTCAGTCTCCCCTCTGGCAGGTTAAAGCCATTCCCCTTGGCCTGTCCCTATGTGCCCTTGTCCAAAGCCCCTCTCCAGGTTTCCTGCAGCCCCTTCAGGCACTGGAGCTGCTCTGAGGTCTCCCCTTCAGGAGCCTTCTCTTCTCCAGGCTGCCCCAGCCCAGCTCTCTCAGCCTGGCTCCAGAGCAGAGCTGCTTCAGCCCTCACAGCATCTCCATGGCCTTCTCTGGACTTGCTCCAGCAGCTCCGCTGCTCTTATCCTGTGCTTCTGCGCAGCTCTGATAACCCCTAAGTCTCTGCATCCCAAACCTGTCGCTTCAGGGAACATTTTGGCATCTCCTGGGCTCTGGGGAAGAGAACAGGGCCGGTTTTCCCCATGGAACTGATGGAGTTCAGGGGCTGCATTCCCAGTGCCATGCCTGGCATCCCCCATCTCCTCTGGGGCTGCAGCTCTAAGGAGTGCCCACAATCTGAGTGGAGGAAGCAGCTTCACCTTCGTGCTTGAGCCTGCAGAGCACTGGTATGTGACAAACATCTCAGGAATTGGTGATTCACTGATGATTTATATCAACAGTAACTTTGATGTGGTCTGTGAAAGGGGATGAGGTCACTGCTCCATAATGCAAAGGCCTTTTAGTTACCCCAAATACATGCAAATCTTCCTAAATCAAATGCAAGTTATGAACATGCTTAGGAATTGTTTCCAGCCCTTAGGCTTGCCCAAGAAGACTGTGAGATGAATCCAGTGTCAGACTAGACACATCTTATAAAATGATGGAGCTGAAGAATAAAGAAACCCAGTTTCTTCCTCCTTTTTTTGCATAAAGTGCTCATTGTTAATTTAGTTCTGAAGGATACTTGATGGATGGCACCAGGTAAGTTTCTCCATTATTCTTTCTAATCTGCTTGATATACAATTTAAGGGAGCTGAGATAAAAAATAAGGAGGCTGAGGAAACTCAAATCAGAATTCATTTATGCAGCAATTCCAGCATCCATTAAAAATAACCCATTAAATATTGTCCTCTGCTAAATTTAGCCAATGCTCAGGTGTGTCTGCTCCTGTGCTGCACAGAAAGCTTTAATACAGATTTAATCATACTGAGTGTTAGGGGAAAGAGCTAATTAGATCGACAAATTTAGAAGGTGGTAGTATATTATATGGGAAGAAATGGGTGATTAGGTATTATTCACTGTAAAAGGGACTGGCCCTGGGGAATATCTTTAAGGCTATTATATGACATAATCCCAGTTTAAAAACTGAGAAGGGAGAAGTTCCCATCAGCTTTGAAATTATTCCTTCTTTCAGAAGAGTTTTCCCTCTTCCCAGGTTCTAGCATTTTGGGGCAGATCATTGATGTGCTGGGCTGGAAGAGTGAGAGTCCTGTGGTCACTCAGGCTGTGTGTCTGTCCCTAAGCCTTCGCTTTTCCCAGGAATGGGATGGCAAGAACCCCACTCGGTTCAGCCCCATGTTTGCAGCCCACGGGCAGTGCTTAGGGACAGCCTCCCTGCACGGTGCTTTGCTGCATTGCCATCGTGAACTGGTGTGATTTCTGCAAATAGCAGCCTTTGTTTATCCCATAAATGGTGGGTTTAGTGCTCATAAAGTTGTTGACTAGCCATATACAAATGCATTCCTTGGCAGTATTTGTCAGTATTACATTTCCCCTATGAAAGCAGCTTTAGAAGGGGAAAAGGGGGTTATTTCCTTTAAATAAGTAAGGAAGTCTATTTCTTAACGTGATACAGTGAAGAAAGCCTCAGTATTAATGAGTTTGCTGAGCTTTAATCACCACAGAAGATAAATGTAGCACATTGGGAGTTAAAAGCAGGAGGAAGCTGTGTGTTTATAGTAGCTGATCTTGCGGGGGTTTCTGCATAGCGTGATGCCGCCAAAGCTGGGAGCTCTGGTCCCCCAGCAATGGCCTGGCCCCTGCTCTCAGACCCACCATCCCCATGTGTCCTCCTGCCCCACACTGCCAGGCCAGGGTGTCCCTCTCCCTCCTTGTTCCATATTGCCGTTAAAAGAGATTCACAGCCACCTTTAGCAGCTTGGTCTATCTCCTAAGGTCATTTTATATTGTTCAAAGAAAGGTATAAAATGTGTCAGGATATCTGCTTACTCCACAGACCCAGCACAGAAGTGATTGATATAATATGTCATTGCTAAATTGCTCAAATAAAAAACGATTCATTTAGGTTCCCCTACACTTGCCCTTCCATTATCCAGCAGCGTATTATTGCAGATACAAAACTGGATATTTACAGAAACCATTTCAGCTCTACTTACTAACAAAGAGAAAGATTGGTTTAATTAGAAAGACTGTGACTGGCTGAAAAATTAAGGATGTGGAGCTGCTGGAGTGAGGCCAGAGGAGGCCATGGAGATGCTGAGGGCTGGAGCAGCTCTGCTCTGGAGCCAGGCTGAGAGAGCTGGGCTGG
>JARCZZ010031888.1:0-24555 GCA_030323915.1 Brotogeris chrysoptera
AAATTCTTTACTGTAAGGGTGGTGAGGCACTGGAATGGGTTGCCCAAGGAAGTTGTGAATGCTCCATCCCTGGCAGTATTCAAGGTCAGGTTGGACAGAGCCTTGGGTGACATGGTGTGGTGTGAGGTGTCCCTGCACATGATCTTAAGGTCCTTTTCAACCCTAACTATTCTGTGATTCTATGATTCTATAATATTAATTTTACCCAGTCATATACTGAAGATATTTAACTCTGAGCTAATCACACACAACTCTTTTCACAGGCAGTGAGGAGAAATAGGCAGTTTTGCACTGTGGTTCATCTGAACGATGTTAAATATGATTTCATGAGAACACCAGTTTTATCCTAGAAAGGGCTGTTTCTCTCCATTGAATATAAGATGTCTGGACACCTATGCTACAGTCAATCACATATGATCACATAAAGATCCTGAAGCAGGTAACAAAAGAGACCTGAAATACGTTTACCTACATTTCAAAACATGAATTACAGATAAATTATGGGTTGTAAGTGAAGAAGAAATACAATGTCCTGGGTTGCCTTCTCTCAGAGTTTTATATGTTTTATATAGCTTATCTCAGCTTTATTATTTACTCTATGAATGTAAAAGCCTACGAGACATTCAGAATGCAGTACTGACCACAGTGAGCATGTACACGAGATAAATATCATCCTCTTGGTTACATTGCACCTGAGAACATGCACCCTATAGGGCAGGAACATCCTTTTACATGCAGAGGAAAATCAACAAGTAGTTCTTAAAGCACCTACTGGAAATAAAGTGTTAGGAACTGTGGAATATATATCAGAAATCTTCAACTTTTAGTATGTCAACCAGATCTATCACACCACCACCAAGCATGCAGCTACAGTATTAGTGAATTTCCTTGGCTTTTTCATTTGTTTGTGGGAAAAAAACAAACCAAAACAATCATCCCTAGAAGCTTAGGAAGACACTGTACATCTACAAGCCTAGTATTATTAAGTAACAGTGTTAAGCCCACAGCATTAGTATAAAAAAAATAAATGAATAAACCTAATTGATTACAAAGAAATTCCAGTCCTGACTGATGACCAGGTTCAAAGGCTCGTATACCAATACGAGAGTGATCAATAAATACAAGTTTCACATACGGAAGAGGAAACTACACACTGGATTTGCCCTAGATAACACCAAAGCCTCAAAGACAGTGAATCTAACATGATAAAACTGCCTGCTCTACTTCATTATCTTTTGTGCACATAGACAAAGCAACCTGGTCAAGCTACACTTCACAAGCTAAGCAAGTAAAAGCCCTGTGCTTTTGATAGCTTGTAAACCAAATATCCTATAAAGATCAAGGGTACGGATGAGCACTCTGGGACCCACAGACTTACTAATTCCTCTCAGAAATTTCTCTAAAAATAAACAGCAGTCCAAAACTTGGCCATGTCCTATTCTGAGCAATTTTTGTTAACTACACTGGCAGCACTTTCTTCACATATTTCTCAGTTCTATTCTTTCCTTTCAGCATTCATTCTCAAAGACCAACCACTTACATATCCACAAACTTCTCTTCTTGCTGTGGTCTATGTTTTCACTTTATGGTAAGATTCCAGCATGCCCTTTGTCCGTCCCTTTAATCTCAGGCTTGCTGTAATACTCCCTGAAACTTCAGTACACCAGGGATATGCTTGCAACAGTTTTTGCTGAATGCTGCCAATTGTATTTTTGAGATTAGCTTTTTGAGTTTTTCTGGTATAATTGTCTGGGTGTTTTGTAAAAAAAAAAAAAAAAAAAGACGTTAAAAATATTGCTGGGGAAAATGAGGATTTAAAAAGCCAAGTGCAAGGCAGAAACCCTGCTGCCTTTATGCAGAAAATGCTCACATGAAAAATGTAGGACCCCCCCAATCCGATTACAAAATTGCTTTCTACAATCTTAATCATGATCAAATAGTCATCTGCACTTGGAGAGCTCCACAAATCGATATCACTGGCTGCAGTGCAGTAATTGCTCAATGCAGATTCTACATCCACCGTGAGAAGCAGCATAGCAAAAAGAACCAGAATCATCCTCTGGTTTAAAACTAGTCTGAACTAAACAAAAGCAGCCTGGCACTTCCCATTGCACAGCAAATGCTAGTTGGCATATTTTTGTAGTGACCAACCCCTTGCCATCTCTCTGTCTGAAACATTTCTAAAACCTTGGCTTCCTTGGCTTGTCAGCTCTTGTGAGCCAAGGAAATTCAATAGAGACCCTGTTATCCTGGGGTTTCCACCTCTTCTATCTTTTTTCACTTCTAGGGACAAAAGCAATTGTTTATGGATGCTGGGAACTGATGAGGTTTGCAAGGCAGTCAGACCACTCTGAACTGCAAAAAAGCATCATTGTGAAGACAGCAAAAGCTTCCACGTGGTGTACTTAACTTCAAAGCACCGTTTTTAATAAACAAAGAACTTGAAGCACCAGACAATCAGGGCTCCATCTCAAGGGCTTGTGCATTCTGGCTGGGTGCCCTTGGTTTTGGATACTTGACTTCAGTCACAGTCTGGGACTACATGTACAAGAAAACTGATGGCAAACATTTCATATGTATTCCTTGTACCATATATGATCACAGCAGCCAAGATCAAAGGTCTTTCAAGCTAAGCAATAAATGACAATGTTATTTTACAGAATCCCCAATGCAAATGGCCCAGAATGAAAGCTGGAAGAATAGAAATGCTATGCCCTTTTCACAGACAGAACCAGTGTGATTGTCATTTGTTCTTTATATCAGAACAGAGCTCTCAACACTGCTTTCCTACATCTCAGAGGAAATGAACAAACGCAAAATCAGGAGTCCTACAACCATCCCTCACCTTCTTTTGAAGGGAATAAGGTATGAGTTGTTCATGCAGCAAAGGATGGCAGATAAATAACAGATAACAGCATGATTCTAGTAAGGTGGGTTGAATGAGATCCAGATAGTTCTGGGCATTTTGAGCTGATTGACACTGACTCAGAGTAGGTTAGAAGTGGCTGCAATGCAACACCAAACAGAAAAGTGGCACATCACTTCAAAAATCCTGACTGATCCCTAATCATTTCCCTCTGTGCCCTCTTTTTTGCTTCCTGAAACCTGTCCTGATTCTCCTTCTGGACTTTAGACTAGCTGCATTCTGCAGATGACTTTGTGCTTACTGTGTTATTTCTTTTGAGATGTCTCCTGACCTTCAGCATTCCTTCTTCCCAACCCCAATTTGAGCACACCTCTGTCTCTACATGTACTGCATTACACAGAAAGGCTAATTAGCTGCAACAGACAGGTGGAGGAGAGAACATACTTTCAAAGATCCTTATGCCAAAGTTGTCCTATGAACATAAATATTCTAACAAGCTTTATCCTGTCACAATAGAGCCATAAACTTGCTCTGTTCAGCACATGATAATGGCTTTGTAATTCAATTATTGGTAAAATTTGCCTTTGGGGATTTATCTTCCTTTAGCCTCAGCACTCATGAGAATCCCTTATCATACATCTTGCCAAGGAAAAATCAGCTCCCCCACTGCCTCTGGGACACATCGTGCTACTTCATGTTAAAAAATTGACAGGTTATTCCAACTTACTGAATAGCAGGTTTTTGTTTTAAAGGACAGTGTGAAAACAACAACAGTGGATGACATCCACAGAGTCCTCAGTAGCATAATTTTTTTTCGTTCCACTGATGCTTCTGTAACACTCTAAATCCTAATTGCCATTCATAAAAATAGTAACACATGGCACTGAACAAGGAGCTTTTTGTCCAAAGATACAAAAGTACTTGACAATCAACCTTTAAGTAACCTTCACTGCATGCTACTGATTTGTTCAAGACCTATGGAAAAGTACAAGACCAGCAGACCAAGTTAGAAAGCAGGTCTGAGGAAAGTTTTTGTTCTCAGCTATATAGATAAACTCCACTGATTAGTCAAGAGCACAGGGACCTCATTGATTTGACCAAGATCACACAATTTTTATGTGGCAGAGACAAAAATAGAGCATGAGAGTCCTCCAGGCTCCTTTTTTTTTTTACTACCATATTGACTCCATGATGACTTTGCAGATACTCTCTGTTCCTCTTTTTTTGCTTGCAGAGGTCAGTTAATCTGCCCCCAGGGAGCTTAGTGTGAGAGGGAATTCTTGTGGTTTGTTTAGTCCCTATGATGTGAAATTTTACACATTTTCCTATTCCTGGAACACACTGTAAAGACTGCTATCTAGCTTTAACATCTCTTAACA
This sequence comes from Brotogeris chrysoptera, assembly GCA_030323915.1. Taxonomy (NCBI): domain Eukaryota; kingdom Metazoa; phylum Chordata; class Aves; order Psittaciformes; family Psittacidae; genus Brotogeris; species Brotogeris chrysoptera. Next base: position 4,246 of record JARCZZ010031888.1, read on the forward strand.
ATATTATCTAGACATGTTTTAGAAACAAAGGACCAGATTTCAGACGGGCATAAATCAGCATTTCATTTCTTTATATCTGGCCAATAAACCTCCCCTGGCAATAATCTAATTAGATTTTCCCTGCTGCATCTCTGCACTCTTTCCCACATTGTCCAATTAGATGAAACAATACAATTTTGTGCAATTCAACTGGCAGCCACAGGGCCAAATCCATCCTGTGGTGTGCATTATGCAGTTTGTCACCTTTTCTCTAGACCTGATGAAAAAAAGAGCAGTGCAGTGAGTAAAGCCCAACTTCTAGTTGTGCCACCTCACAACACTGACCCAGACAACCTGGTAGCTGTTGCTATTAACACTAAAATAGGTAAGTAGGTAAACAGGTGATGTGATCTCCAGGCCATGGGTAGTCACTTCTACTCTCACCAAAACTTTGTAAGCCTAGAGTGGGCTTATCCACAGCCTTCCACCTCACGATGTCCACATACCATACAGCTTTGAGGACAAGTATTAAACCAAGCCTCTTCCCCCACTACAGCCCTTTGTGGGATGCTCCAGAGAGGAAACTTCCTAAAACTCTGAAACAGATTGATACAAATTCTCAGGGAGATAGGTATCTATTGCTGGTAATGCTGGGTGGAAGGAATTTCTTAAAATGAGGATCTAAACTAAGTGGATAGAATTCAGTTACCAGGATTAGATCCTGTTTTTAAGACAGTCCTCATGTCCTACATCTCTTTTTCATGTATTGCAGAAAACTTAAGACATAATACTGGGTATAAGGGAGAGAAGGAGGAAGGCACTGTCTAGTTATAGCCCCTGAAACTCAGCTAGTGGATCAAATCTACCTTATTTACTGCTTCTCTGCTGTTACAGTCTAATAGGATCATGTTAAGATGCATGTTTCTGGCCTTTTGTAGTGCTGTGGCCCAGACAGTATGCTCTGGAGGAGGCCAGGAAGTCAATTACAGCAAGTCAAGTCAAGTCAACTCTGGTAACACAGTATGCTGCTCATTAAACATACAACAGAAAACAGCAGTGAAACCTTCCTGACACAGATATAGACAAATCCACAGGTAACTATAACCATGCAACTGCCTCAAGGGCTGACCTTTATAGCTGCATATGGAAAAATCAGCTGCTTAGTCCCATGCCTTCTGAAGACTGACATGTTCCATATTCGAGACATACTGCGTAGCGCTGCAGCTTCTGCTATGGATTAGCAAATCAGGATTATGAACCTGGTATCCAGATGCTTGCCTACTTCTGCAGATCTTAAATGGGGAAGTGGAAGAGATTGATGTTGAAGCTCATGGGAGTTTGTACTTATTTATGAAGTGTCTCTGGATGATTTTTTTAAGATAAATCTACTGAACAGAGAAAACCAAAACACACCAACTTATGCATCCATCAGATTGGGACCTCTCAGTCCAGACAGGCTTATTCAGGTGAATCATAGAATGTTTTGGGTTGCAAGTTACCCTAAAGATCACCTAGTTCAAATCCCCATGCCATGGGTATGGACACAATTTAGTCAACATAAACAGGAGTGAAGCATTTGATAAATTCTATACATATGCAGTGTGTAAACAAAAAAATTGTTACACCTTCACTTTTATTTCAAAGCCAACATTGTCTCTGCAATTACCTCAAGAATCTAATGCTTTCGTTATGAAAATTTGTTTTGCACTGCAAAGCTCGTTTTGGTCAATCTTGTTTTCCCTATCTAAACCTTTCAGAAAAAGCTAAGAGTGAAATCTGTGAATACTCAAAACTAGAGCACCCACTGCATTAAGGCTTGAGGATGCACGGAGGTAAGAGGTGTTTTTGTCCCATTCAGAGGAATACAGTGCAAAGAGTCCCAATCCAACACAGTCTCCAGTCAGTCATTCCACACGGCACAGGACACTGGCATTTCATTTATAAACAACACATATCTATGTAGCCTAAAGTCAGCTCTATTGTTTACAACCAGCAAGCTTGGGTAACACTGCACTGGAATCATCACTGGTTTCCCTGTGCCGGAATAAGTACAGAGAAAAGCAAGTTTTATCAGATCTTTGCAGTGTTTCTATAACATGTTACTGGAGGATGAAACTCTAAGGGGAGAAGGGGGGAGAGTCATGTAAATGGCCAAGATTCTATTCAGTTATGACCTCTAGGAGAACATTCAAGTTACTATTCTATCCCCATCTTTAGTCCCCATGATAACCTAACAAGGCTGAGAAGGCTTATTCTCATGACAGGTGGAACCCTAACAAGCTAAGGATTTGGGACTGCGGAGTTATATTGTGCTGAGACAAATCTTGATTTGATTGTGAGTAACACATTCTCTCAAGGGACTACTGGGACCAGAGGACCTGGTTATTACAGACTCAGAGGACCAGAGGGCTACCAACCTCTGCTGTGTGACTTTGGGCAATTTTCTCAGCCTTGTCCAGGGAATAAAGATGTGTATTTTGGATCTCAGTTTCTTAAGAACTAAACTTATCACAAATCCAAAGATTCTAAATGAGTTTTTAACAGCAACGGAAAGAGGATGCTGCAAGTCCTGTTTCTGTCCTTGCTGACCCACATGGGGCTGGCAAGTTTGTATCTCTGGGAGCCAGACAGGCACAAATCTTAATTCTCAAGATAAATCTGAGAGATTTCAGGCTTTGTTTGCACCAAACAGGTAGATCTACATCAGGGTCCAGCTGAGAACTGTGAGCAGTGGTTTTCACTAAATCCATTGAAAGGCCAGTGAGATATTTAGTGAACACTGGCGACTGAAGAGTATGCTTCTTTGCACCCTGGCTGGGCAGGATGTAACACTGACCTTTCTGGTAGGAAAACAGGAAATGTCAGAGGCACGGACTAGTGGCAAAGTGCTCTAACGTGTTACACGCCATCAAAAATGTTAGCAGTAGTAGCATGGTAAGGGCCAAGAAAAGGCACAGTTGTAGATTTGCTCCTCACTCTGGTCCCTGGCAGTGTTGCTTGCCTGCAGTTCATTTGTACCTTTAAGCTTGCAGCCATGAAGCTGCCTAAATATATTAGCAGGATAATAGCAGCCTGTGTTATAGAGGCTCAGACCTTCAGTCTGACTTTCTCCCAGAGCCAAACTGGAAGCAAATGTGGTGTTCAATTCAGAAAAAAATAAATACAAAAAACAAGCAAAATTCACTACTTTTGCTATTCCACATCAGTCACCTGCTTAATTCAGATCTGCTGAAAACTGTCCTGGGTCCCTCGGCGATGTGCCCATCTTCACCCTACTTAAGCTATGTAATACAATATTGTAATTAAATTTTTAGTACACTTCAAAGCATTGGGTATGGCTTGTGTATTAGATCAAGTGGATGACTTTCTGGACAGGCTGTCAGAATGCACTTTGATTGGCATCTTCCCTGTCAGCTTCCAGCAGTTGCCCTACCATGATTAAAAGGTCTTCAGTGATGCACAGCATCATTTGTAAACAACCCAGATACAATGCCAAATAAATTGTCTCAGCCCACCTGGGTGGGCATGCAAATCTCACCAAGCCAAGATCTGACAAGAACACTGAGACAGTTCGCCCACATCACTCCAACTGCTTGAATATAATGAAGTTTTTAACAGAGCTTTGACACTTTTTTCCCTTGATTTTCAGCTCTTTCACCTGCTCCAATGAACACAGTCAGGGGTTTTAAAATATGGTCTCTAGTATTCTCTGGAAAAGAAAAGCTATATACTCTATAATTCTACTCTGAAGATTAACTTTCTCTGCCATTGCCCATAAAAGTAACACAAATATCTATTCATCTGTCCTTACAGCTGCTTACCAGTTTATTTTTTTCTCCCTTTCAGTGTGTGTGTGTATATTTGTATTGTTTGAGGGGAAAAGTTGGTTGTCTGCTTTTTTAAAATGCTTGCACCCATTTTCTTCTCCTTGTACTCAGAAAAAAAGAAAACGAAAGTCAGAGTGGATACTTTGCAACATGTCTTACCAAACTGACATATCTCCTGTAATTCCTTCAGGAAATTGTTAACATCATGGACACATGATCCTATTGGAATCGAGATATACCATAGCTGGTGGTGTTCAAGACCAGGTTGGACAGAGCCTTGGGTGGCATGGTTTAGTGTGAGGTGTCCCTGCCCATGGCAGGGGGGTTGGAACTAGATGATCTTAAAGTCCTTTCCAACCCTAACTATTCTATTATTCGATGATTCTATGTTTTTACTTCTAATCAGCCTATTACACTATGTTGCACATGAAAGCCCTGAACTGTACATTTTGTCTAATCAAGACAGTTATCTTAAAATCATAAAATGGTTTTTGTTGGAATGGACCTCTAAAGATAATCTAGTCCAATCCCCTGCCATGGGCTGGGCCATCTTTCACTACATCTGGGGGTTCAAAGCCCTATCCATCCTAAGTTTGAACACTTTAAGGCATAGGGTACTTCTCTGGGCACGTATCTCACTACCCTTCACAGTAAGAATTTCTTCCTTGTATCTAACATAAACCTACCCACTTTAAGTTTAAAAATATTACCCTTGTCCTGTGACTACAGTCTTTGCACCAATGGAGTCTCTCTGTTTCTCTTGGAGGTCCCCTGTAGGTAGTGGAAGCTGCTCTAAAGGTCTCCCTGAAGCCTTCTCTCCTCTAGGCTGAGCAACCCCAACTCTTTCAGCCTGTCTTCATTGGAGAGGTGCTCCAGCCCTCTGATCTTCTCAAAGTACGGAGTGGTATTTCTTTTGTATTTCTCCGACTCACTCGTATGGGTGCAACACCCAAATAAGTAACAACAACAAGAAAATAAATAGCAGTGACACAGTTAATGATTATAGCTTGGTGATAATATTTACTGGCTGGGCTTTTCTTTAAAACTATGTTAGTTCTTAAGACATTTTTATCATTTGGCTTTATTCCTCCCCTAAGTTTTTCAAGTCTAGGTTATGATTAGAATTAGCTGAGAATCTTTTGAGGAAATGTCTCATTTTCACTAACACCCTCCCTCCCCGTAATATTTTGTAGACACTTTAATAAGCTTTTTAACCTTTTATTTTTCTTTTCTTTAGGGGCTGCTCTAATTGTAACACCTTGACTTACTGACTGCCGAAAACCAATTTGTGTTTCAAGGCATGACTTCATCTGAGGACCAGAATAAAAATCTACATTTTAATTATCATTTTCTGCATACGTACTTTAACTGTATTGAAATATCTGCACTTTGAATAGTTTTTTGAACTGCTGGTCATGAATGTTTGGATTTGCAAGTCAGAAGGGTATCGCTATTGAATTTTGACTAGACAGCTGGACCCCTTTAAAAAAACAACAAAAAAGTAAAGTAATTCCCAATATGACAGATTCACCAACTGTGTTCACATTTGTATTTGCTACAAACCAGCATCTTTGCCAGCAAATATCATCATAATGTATGTGGAGAATCATCCAAGTGTCACAAAAATAAACTCAGAAGTATTTAGATAAAGCATTTATCCAACTCTTCTAACACCTACTGCATTCTCTTCCCCTAATGCCAACTACATTAGTAAACATTGTGCTATCAGTATAACCCATGTTAACTCGCTGCTTCCATCTTACCCTGCTGAACTAACACTGCTTAGAATGGTCCTTACTAGTAATTAGGGTAGTTTCATAGAGCACTGATCCAGAATCACTAAGCACCTTGATAATTTCCAGACATTTTCCTGTCACGGTACATTTGACAGCAAAATCTCAAGAACCTGCCAGGGAAATAATAAAAACCATGAAAATTGTTGATACAGTGTAGAACTGCACTGCCTTGGGGATGTATGCAGTGTGGATTCTTTTACATTTCCATCAGACACACTACATACAATTGACTCTTTGAGTGGATTAAACTTTCCTCAGTATAACGCTTACACGTAGAATCATAGAATCCTAGAATAGTTAGGGTTGGAAAGGACCTTAAGATCATCTAGTTCCAAACCCCCTGCCATGGGCAGGGATACCTCTCACTAAACCATGTCACCCAAGGCTCTGTCCAACCCGGCCGTGAACACCGCCAGTGACGGAGCATTCACAACTTTCCTGGGCAACCCATTCCAGTGCCTCACTGCCCTTACAGTAAAGAATTTCTTCCTCATATCCAATCCAAACCTCCCCTGTTGAAGCTTGAACCCATTACCCCTTGTCCTCTCACTACAGTCCCTAATGAAGAGTCCATCCCCAGCATCCTAGTGGGCCCCCTTCAGTTACTGGAAGGCTGCTATGAGTTCTCCATGCAGCCTTCTCTTCTCCAGGCTAAACAGCCCCAACTCTTCTCAGCCTCATGCAAAAAAAGTGTGGTAGAGTACCTGAACTATAACAATTAGAAATCTCAAGTGTATACAGTAGCCCATCACTAAAACCTGACAAGCACGCTTGTCCTTACAACCTTTTAATGAGGTAGAGATTTACGCATCCTTTTTCCCTCCCTCCTTCTGTTTTGCTTTTGCTTTGGTTTGTGTAGGTTTTGTGGGGTTTTTTTGTGTGTTATTTTAGATAAGAAAACTGTAGTAACTTATTTAAAAGGCTGATCTGCTCATTACCTAGCTGATATCTTCCTCCACATACTGACATTACTATCGTTTTTATCACAAGTGTGGATGTCAGGACATCACTTAGAGCTCAAGAAGAATGAGGTGGAAGAATGAAAAAGTAGGAACAGAGAAGCACTGAATAAACAAATACTCTATTTTTACATTGATGACTCCTCGTAATGAAACAGAGATGCAAGAGTACAAAATACATGAACTACAAGGAGCTGTGTTACCTCTACACAGAATGTTTTCTCAGAGTTATGCAGTAAGCCTCAGTAGATTGCTTTAGTATTGTTCTTTAGGGGTTTAAATTTCCCTGGGGTGGTAGCAGGAGAGAGTGGTTCACAAAGTAGCCAAAAATAAATGAATAAAGAAGAAAATTATCTTGGAAACAGATGTAAGAAATGCAGCTGTAAAAGACACTGCAGTTTCTCAGATAGCATTTCCAGGCAGAGCCTTCTCAAGACAAAAACTGGGAAGTTCAGTGGTATTTATTTGCAAACTGAAGAGTGACCCACAAACTATTTACAAGACCATATGACAGAGTAAAAATGCCAATTAAAATACCAGTGAGCAACTGGGAAAATGCATCTTTGCTTTCATCAGTCATTCAAATCCATTTAAAAGTCCTTAAAGTCTTCCAGATGTTCCTTCCCTATCAAAAGAAGCAGCTTTAAGTAAACACATCCTCTAGGAGGACAGACGCCAAAGGTATTGCTTTGTGTCTTCCTGATCTTAGAAAAGTCCTGGTTTAGATAGTGCTGGAAGCAGTCTGTATTAAAGCAACTCTTCAGCCTTCTTAGACATCAGCATATAGACCTCATTCTCCAGAAAATAACAGCTGTTTCATGGTTTATCCCCTCAAACCAATTTGATTTAAAGAAAGCACCAGGAACAGGAAAGAGTATGCCCACCGTCTGCCTTCTTTGGAAAGTTGTGACTTCAGGACATTTTCCTTCTCTATTCATTTCTGATCTTTAGAAGTAAAGTCAATCTTCTCACTCTTCAGGTTGATTAGACTCTTCATATTTCCAAACCAATTAAAAACCAACCAAACAAAAGCAACAACAAACCAACCACAGAACACTGAGCAAGTCCCTACCTAACTTGTACATCAGTACTGGCTAGACAGATGTCGCTGCAGAAGTTTGGATTTCAACTACACATCTGCACTCTTCTTATGTTCCAGTATTTATTGCTTTTCATGCATGGGGAGCCAGCAGTGGCCAGGCTCTGAGTGCAAAGGGCTGCCCTTCTGATTCGGCACTTCAGTGCCTGTTTTGTCCTCAGGTACTTACTTGGCTTCACAGAAGTGGAAATGCATAGAAAAGCCCAGTGTTGCTATCTGTGGTATACATATTCTCAATTACACATGCACAGCTCTGGTTTCTACTATGGATGGCTTTGAGGACAGTGTCCATATCGTTGCAGCAAACAGTATTTATTTTACAAGGTGATGATGATCATAATAAATAAGCCAGAATGAGGTGCAACTGTCTCCACAAGTTGTATGATTTTTACTTTTGATAGCAGAAGTACAGTCGAGCTTATACAGAGGTGTGTTATTGAAGGGACATTTTGTTCAAGGTGAAAATATAGACTTGCAGTTTCATGTTTTGTTTATGGCTGTAGGGAATTAGATGGGTGGTTGGAACATCATTTCATCTTACTCCTTCCCTTTGAAGCTCCAAGGCCAAGTTCTCTTATTTTTTAGGTTCTAAGAGGCCTTCAAAGTTTGAACTCCATGGAAAGAGAAAATGATCATTTTCATCATTATTCTTATTGCAGGCATCTATCAGCTCAGTTCACAACTGTAAGTAATGATGGGAAACTTTCAAAGGCTTGGAGTGCCATGCAGGAGATAAGAGAACAGGAATAGGGACATTCTTTCCAGCTCTCTGACCCTCTTCAGTGAGTGCAATTTAGTTGGATGCCTCAAAGACTGGGTCCCTGCATTTCTAGGACTTCCTATTCTTATCAGCCCAGAAAAAACCAAACAAACAAACAATAAGCATTGCGTGGGGCTGTGTGTTTACATCTGACATTTTGAAATCCTGATACAAGTCCTTTGGGAAAGAATAGGGAGTAATAGAAATATATATATGCCTGTCTATGCAGACCCTCACACAAAAAAAGCTTTAAGTTAAAAATTGAATTTAGTTTGCAAAAGCTTCAGCTAACACAGGTTCTAAGAAAAGGATTTAAAAGCAGAAGCAGCAAACAAAATCTCTGGTACATCCTTTGCAGACCAAATAAAATTCAACTTCAGAAGTAAAGTTAATCTAGACCTCTTATTTCTTTCATAAATTAAAAGAAAATATTTGACTGAACCACTCCTGAATATTTATATTTTCAAAACCTGTGGGTTTGGCACAAACTTATAGTTTAGAAGCTACCATGGGGGTCTCTTTTAAAGAACAGATTCACAGGACAAGTACCAACTTCTGCTCACAGGTGGACTACTGCCTCAATAAAGAGCTGATGAGAAGTGTCACAGATTTACACTAGCGCAAGCTAAAAGAGGAGTAAACTTGAAATACAAAGAAATAAACTTCTTGTTTATTTAGAATATGACAATCACATTTGCAGTCCAATGTTTCTTTCCTTCCTCAGCTTTCTTTTCCACATTAGTCAAAGTTACACTAATTGTTATCAGCATGCAGGTGTTTCAGATACATTATTTTACTGCAAGCATGGTTACAGAACTTTACACTGGGTATGCAAATCACTGCTATGGAAAGCAAATGCAAAGAGATCTGCCTGCAATCAGAATCATGAGAAGAGGCTCAGTACACAGGAATCACTGAGTAAGTCTGAGATGATTGAAACTGAAAGAGGCAAGACTCAAAACACAAAGAAACTTGCTAGTAGTAAAGAACTGCAGAATAAAGTTTGTACCTGCATTCAGAGTTATTGTACAGTGGTTGTGACCTCTACAAGTGGTTGAATCTGTAGTCAAATCATCCATTACAGATGTCGCTTATATTAAAAATTATGAGATGCTCAGATTCTGTCATATTCATGCAGAATATGTCCCTAAGTAAATTTAGATATAAACTGTATAGCAGCAGTTAATGCAGAAAGAGTTAAGCTTGCATTAGTGACAAAAAACTATGATATTTCTTTAAGGTAACTTTGGCATCAAATTTGCAAACATTTTACTGTTGCTGTAAATGACAGGCATTCAAAGATTCAGCAAGAACTTACACATGGCTGATTCATACAGTTTGAAATCTGACTGGAAAATCTTTCATTGCTGCTCAGAAGCAATACTGCAGAGTGATTTAAGCTCGTAATGAAGAGCTGTAGTGCCTAGTTCAATGGTCATTAACTTGCTCACTTTCAAGGACTGAAGTAGGTCTAACAGCGGTTAAAAGCAAAACACCGGCCACTGGAAGACCTCCCACTCTTACACATGGCAAGAATATTATTCAGTATTTTTCAGTTGTGCATCATCCTTAGATCAAAGACTCATTTTCAAGTGCTGCACATTACAGGAGGAATAATGCCACTTTCATACCAGTTCTAAATTAACCTCAACAAATCAGCAGTGCAGACTGCATTCAGCCACACTGCCTTCAAGCCCCCGTTTCAACATCTCTGTATGTATAAGGAACTGTCGTGGTTTAAACCCAGTCAGCAAATCAGCCATGCAGTCACTCGCTCACTCCCCCTCTTCCTCCCCCCCAGCTCCTGGAGGGATGGGGAGGAGAACAGAAAGAATGTGACTCCCATAGGTTGAGATAGGAACAGTCCAGTAACTAAGGTATAACACAAACCACTACTGCTACCACCAATAATAATAATGATAAGGGAAATAACAAGGGAAGAGAATACAACTGCTCACCACCCACCGACTGATACCCAGCCCAACCTGAGCAGTGATCTCACCCTTCCGGGTAACTGCCCCCAGTTTATATAGTGGGCATGACATGCCATGGTATGGAATACCTCTTTTGCTAGTCTGGGTCAGGTGTTCTGTCTCAGCTTCCTCCCGCCTTCCCCTCCTCCCTGTCAGAGCATGAGACTCAAAAAGTCCTTGGTCAGAGTAAACATTACTGAGTAGCAACTAAAACCATTGGTGTTATCAGCTGTTCCCAAGCCAAAAGTCAAAACCACAGCACTGCACTTCCTACTAAGAAGGAGAAAAAAATGACTGCTACTGCTGAACCCAGGACAGGAAGCTGTGTCTAGGAAATAAGGAAGACATTTTTGCTCTTACCAGTAGAATCTGTTTGGTGCAACTTGCTCGTGAAGAAGCAGCCATCTTCTGCCAAACTCCACTGAACTGAATAACTGGAGACAAAAACAAACAGTCATGAATCACAGTAAACCTGACAGATAACAGATAAATTAAACTGAAGAAGCCTGTATCACTTCTGAGATAGTGACTTGGACTTTTATGTCCTCCAGTCTAAAAGGGACATACCTGGGGCAGCTGAAAAGTGCCTATGTTGCTTTGTATTGGCAGAGGCAATACTGAATTGTGTGACATGGGACACAACTGGTATTACCTGAGGGATCACAGTACACCCAACAACCTGCCACAACAAAAAACTTATCACCTAAATATTCACAGTACTCCCAGGTAACAACATCATGGAGTGTGGGAAGGCTGTCTTTTACTTTTTAAAACTTATGTTGGACACCAAATGTAAAGCATAACACAGCATTTTGATATACTAGCATAGCTCTGACAACCAAGAAACACAGTTGCCTTCCCTGATCTTATGCTAGAAGGTTGTTCTCTTTCTAGCTACCAGAAGCCATCTCTAGAGAGCTTGCTTGATCTGGCATGAAAAAGATGCTCTAACATGTCCAAACTTCTCTTGCAGGTCTGAATAAGTTTAAATAGCACTAGTTACTTGTACCATGGAAACCAGCTATTCTCCCTTTGCTCCTGTCCTTCTGCAAACAACATGACACCTTCTCCTAGTCTGGTTACACAAACAATATCCAAATACATCAATCATTTCAGAAAATCTTTCCATGATAAATACCAAACCAGGCTGAGAAAGGTCAGCAAAAGGGCATGTTGCAGGTATTATAAATACTTTGACATGTCTTTGTGGAATGACATACAAATGTTACTGTTATAGAGCACTTACAAACAGCTGCTCTCCATAAATGCTGTCATCATGTAATTCTCAGCAGGATAGCAGACGGAAGGATCACTTAGGTTCTTTGTTTTGCTTCATTTAACTTCAAATTTCTCATATGGAAGCACTCTGAGGCAGTCAGACCTAAACTTTTCTTGCAGATTCATCTGATTTCCCCTCCCTCCCTTGCTTGATAGATTTGGTCAGTCCCCTTTTCTGGCAAGGAAGATGTTGGACCCCTTTTTTGAAGTGCAATCTGCGTTTTCATGACACCACTTCAGGGTTCTTGCATAAAATGCAATCTGAATCTTTATGTGCCAACCTTGACAAATATTTCTGGAACCAGTAGTGGCAGTAGATTGGCAGCTGAGAAGGAAAGAATGTGATTTAAAAGCTTTGTGTTGATCAGAAAGATGACTTGAATGTTTTCTAAGAATTATGAGACTGGGATGTAAGAAACCTTGAGATTTACTTCTTATTCTGCATTACACTCCCAATACAAACCCCTATATGCCTTAGCTTCCCTGCTGTAAAATCTTGGAAGGACATCGAGAAACCAATTACAGCAGCTTTTGGGTAAACAACAGACTGACATATGTTAAAATCTACTTTAAAATATGAAAGGCAAAAATTCACCTCTTTATCATCTCCCTATCTCTTGAACACCATCATAGAAGACATAGGGAAGAAGACAGAGGGAATAGAAGATAATGAGCGTAAGAAAAGGAAAAACTGTTTAGCTTTGTGGATAGAAATGCATCCAATTTTAAAACTACAGTGATAAGTCTATTATTGTACCTTAAGTAGAAGATTCTAAACATATTTTTATTTGAAACTTTAGGAGACACTAACTATAACCAAGGAAAAACTTTCCTTTTTGAAAAATTAAAATCTTTTGGAACATTTAACAATGACTCTTATAAAGTGCATTTAGCTGACCTAATTGAGAACTTTACCATTAGAGGAGGTATTTTTCCCCCTTCACATTCAAAATCCATTTTTTAGACCTGCTTTTGTAATTGTTGCAAAAATAAAAACATAATAACAATAAGCTATTGTCAATCTCTCTCTCCAATGGCAATGTTTTCCCTTTCATGGCAAAGTGGTTTCTTCCATGTTAAGTAATATGGTTTTGACATACAGTAATCAAAGTTTTAATAAGATTCAGATCATCCTTTAATTTAGTCCGTTGCTAACTAATATTAAACAATGGCTAAAAGACACACGTGTGTGTGTAAGAAAAGTTACATAAGTAGTGGTTTGTAGTAATAAAGCACCTGCCTATTTTTTCTTCCTCCGAAGTCACTGAAAATACGTGTGTGTGTGATTTTTGGCCATCTCAACAACAGTGTAGCATCATTATCCATGCCCACAGAGCCAGATGGCTGAAGAGACCCAGTGCCACAGCTTCCTCTGCCCTGTTCTTTCAGCACAGCTTTTCAGGGGGGCTGTTCACCGGGTGCATCCAACAGCTCCTCCAGCAGAACAAAAGCTGTGATGCTGCACAAAACCCAGACAGCACTGATTTCTCTTAGTGTGCGCTCTGAATGAGACATGACTAAGGCAGAAAGTGGAGAAATGCAAGACTTTTTAAGTTTGGTCCAAAGAGAGGAAACAGATATAGCAATACTCCTGTCAGGATTGGCCTCAAATTAGAATCCAGTGCTCAGTGAGCTGGAGACATCACATGAGAAAAGGTAACAGTTCTCAAAGGGAAATATCAGCTTCCTGGGAACCTATGCCCAAAGCTTTCATTGTCTTTGATGAGACAGTTTAAAATCCAGGCTTTAGAAGGGGTTTTCCTCCTTTGCCATTACCTCAGCACCAATCTCAGCCTTTAATGACTCACAGCAGCACAAGAAGCACAAAAGTACCTTTAGCAAAGGGGAAATTCCCCACCTTACTTGTCAACCCTGACAAAAAAAGGAAAAAATTCCTTTGCAGGATTTTTTTTCAGATATTTCATTCCAAGTATCATTCAATTTAGACTGAGTTTATTTAGTTGGATCAGAAATAAAGCAATATTTGGATGCTAGGCTTTTCTCAAGTATCAGTTATGATTAAGCTAGGATTATTTTTCCCTATTTAGCAATTACAGTGCTTATATGGATATTTTTTAAACCTAGCATATTTTGTTGTTATTATAAAAGCCCCCTTCCTTCTTGGGACTTCTTGTGACAGACTCCTGCATGCAGTCCCCTCAGAGGTGATAGTTTATTTTCTTTAGCAAGCACTGCCATCTGATGACAATTTTCATTGTTAAACTTAAGTTAGATAATGTTCTTTGCTACACTTCTTTTTCAACCCCAAATAGAAAAGGAACCTCTTACAATTTCAATGGATGTTTTCATCTGAGGGCCAAGTAGAGATATGGCATTTGTTTTCAGTGAGACAAAACTGCAATGAAGTACAAATCTTGTACTGATCTCTCAGATTTGACCCTTGCTCATCAGGAAATTATCCCCTTCTTGCTTCCTCTTCTCTTTTATATTCATTTTTCTATGCAATACCCAAGTACTTAAAAATCATTAACAGTCCGGTTTTGCTTTGTTTTGCTTTTAAAAATCCTAATATTCTGTGAAGTAGAAACATACCACCTACCTCTTTTAAGTGGGAACACAGAAATGCCAGGGAAAAGGAAAGGCTGTCCCAAATACCTTCTGAGTTGTTACAAATACCTTCTGAGGCTAAGCAGAGAGTCAAGTGAACTCTCAGAACTGCAAGACAATCCTCCAGCTGCAGAAAGAGCTTTCTCACAATATGACACTATTATCTTCTGGAGTAGGGAAAACTGACGCCTGAAAACTTTCCTTACCTACCCCGAACCATATACATATACTACTCACCATCTCTGTTGTCTTCCAATCTGTGTAAGAAGTGAGAGCTGCTCTTGTATTTATTACACAGTGATAGCTTAAGCTTCATCTTAAAATACTCTGGGATATCTGTGAAACAGCAGGATGCAGATCTCTTTCCCTTCTAATTTCCTGATCTTTCCAGCATGAATTTTAGGTTTCTTTTTTTTTTTTTTCTTTTTGCATTTTGGGCTATATTATTTGATAATATTTTTAATTTGAGGTAGTCAAAACATTCTTTAATACATAGACATTCTTAAAAACAAAAAACATTGGTTTTAATCTAAGGATGACTTTCGCATAATCCAATCAGAATACAGATGCAAAATAAAATATTTTAGAAATGTCTGTAGTTAAGAAAAACAAAGCATTTGATGAAGAGGAAGAAGCTGTAAGTATAAATTCTGAGCGAAAGCAAAATATTTAACAGAAATTAGTCAAACTTGATGGTCTTTTTTTCAGGTTTTTTTTGACACCTGTACTATTAAAAAAAACAAAACAAAAAAACAACAACAAAAAAAACCCACAAACAACAACAACAAAAAAACCTAAATTCCAGAAAATGTAGGGAGAAAAAATTCTGTTTTTCCAAAATGCACCATTAAGAATAATTGGAATTTTATTTGACCACAACTGATCTAGACTGAAACACCACTTCTAAAAGGGAACGTGTGTACTAGGAAAAAGGAAAAAGAACTCTTTTTTTCTTCACTTCAGCTCTGGAAAATCTCTCAAAGCAGAAAGCCCTAAAGATCTTAGTTTCACAAACCCTTGTATTTTCCAAATCGTTCTAAATACATTCTGTCATATATCTTTCTTTGCCCTTCTAGCTTGTATTGCATAGAATGAACATTTATCATAATGTACTGTGTGGTAGTTTACAACTGTAAAAGATCTCTGTCCCCTTCTATTGTTTGACTAGATCTATTTTATTCTTCCCTAGTTTACCCATGTATTGTACCTCCTACACGTTTCCTTCACTCAGATTTTTAAGCTCTTTAGAGTAGAAATCATTTATTGTAGCATGTGTTTACCCAACATAAAGATTTCTGGGGCTCTCAAGAGCTATTACAAATACAAGAAGGTGGGAGTACAAATGTAAGTGCAGATAAGTGTAAGGCCAAATTTTCCCTACAAGAGATACTTCAGTAAAAGGTTCCACTATTCAGAATGGTGGAAATTAGATGATTTTCCCATATTATTTCTAACAGTTTTGTGTTTCATCCACAAAGCAGCATAGCAATCTAGGAGTTTTATACTTTCCTCTGGAACAAGGTGGCTACTGTTGGAAATGCTTGATAAGACAAAACAATGGTTCCGCCATAAGATTCCCACATTACACTAGCTTCAAAAACAGCTTTCAATAATTCACAGGACTCAGAATATTTAGATACCATTGATTACATTCTTTTTGTTCATCAATGTCTTGTTTTCTAAGTCTCTGAAGTACTATCACATTTAAACACCAGCATTAATACCAGTAAAGTTTGTGTTAACTTGCATTTTATATAAATATAAAGCATGTAAATGTCTAACATATAGTACTGGGCTATCAAAAAAGGATATAGAAGGTAATCAACACCTTCAATAGTTTTTCCAAAGGACACACCTTAGTGAGCAATATCTCTAATAAACAAAAACTGTAAAAAGCACAATCTTATCACCATTTTACAGGGAAACATTGCGTATTTCCACTGAAAAACTAGAGAAACATTAATGTATAATATGCGGCCTCATCCTTAAAACACCTCTCCTAAAGGGATTGTGTAGGAGTCACAATTGCTATAAGCCATCAGACCTTCACTCACTTTTATGGAGCTAAACCAAATTATACTAACTGAGGACTCATCTCTTTTTAATTTACTGGCAGTCTTATATTGCTTTGTATTTTAATATTAGTCTGTATGCATTTTAAGAGCTCCAAAACAAGTATCTAAAATATGATCTTTGAGGGCCTAATGTTCCCTAGGCATCACATAAATTTGATTCATTCTCATGTAATCACCAAAGGTACGAGATTATGACCTACAGACCCTTGATTGTCTATCCAGGTTTGACTGAATTATGAAGTTCAGATCTCCTGACATAAACCCGCACCTTTAGGACAAACAAAATGAGCTGTAACAGTTTCATAAAGTATTTCACCTGGACAAGCACTTTAATAAAATTGCACTCTGCACCACTTGTTTCTCTTACAAACAGTGAATTTTCCCTGAGATTTTCCCAGTCAAAAATCTGGTTCTTATGAGGCAGTTGAATTGTTTATTTGGCTGTTGAATGTAATGGGTAAGAAAGCATGGCAGCAACCAGATGTTCCTAGTAAATGCATCCTTGTCTTAAAGAGAGCAATCCCCATTACAGCCTTCCAGTATCTGAAGGAGGCCTATTAGGATGCTGGGGAGGGACTCTTCATTAGGGACTGTAGTGATACGACAACGGGTAATGGGTTAAAACTTAAACAGGGGAAGTTTAGATTGGATATAAGGAAGAAGTTCTTTACTGTAAGGGTGGTGAGGTACTGGAATGGGCTGCCCAGAGAAGTTGAGAATGCTCCACACTGGCGGTGTTCATGGCCAGGTTGGACAGAGCCTTGCGTGACATGGTTTAGTAAGAGGTGTCTCTGCCCATGGCAGGGGGTTGGAACTAGATGATCTTAAAGTCCTTTCCAACCCTAACTATTCTATGATTCTATGATTACTCCCCAGTTCCAACAAGCTCGGTACTCCCCAGAGCCAGTGGGTAACTCTGCTACCTGCATATTCAGCGAACTCACCATACCATTAACTTACACATAAAGTAATCTATGTATCACTTACATCTATAAAACATCTCCTCATTTAACATCTGAGTTTGAAAGCAAGGTTACTGAGGTTGGCTGACCCTGATTGGATGCCAGGTGCCCACCAAATCTGCTTTATCTTTCCCCTCCTCAACTGGACAGGGAAGAGAAAATACAATGAAAGGCTTGTGGGTTGACATAGGACTGGGAGATCAGTCATCAATTACCATCATGGGAAAACCAGACTCAACTTGGGGAAATTAGCTTAATTTATTACCAACCAAATCACAGTAGGGTAATGAGAACTAAAACCAAATCTCAAACCACCTTCCTTCCACTCCTCCCTTCTTCACAGACTTGACTCTCAATTTCCCTACCTTCTCCCCCCTCGCAGCTCAGGGGGACAGGGAATGGTAGCTGTATGTGCTTCCTATGCTGATGAGGATCTTCAGTTTTATGCACTGATTTCATCTCATGCAAAAAACATTATGCACATGGAAATTCAGAATCTGGTTAAAGAAAAGGTAATTTTAAATTGCATGCTGGAAGCCACATGAAGGAGATAATTTGAGCAAGCAAGTAGTTCCTATTATTTTTCTTTTAGCTATTTGCCCTGAACAAATTATGATGGAATACGGCATTGAATCTAAGCTTATATGCTAATTGCATTTACCAATTTTGGTATTCTTATATTCACAAAAGTTTTCTTACACTCTCCTCGATTTTCCATGAAAGCTCCACTCATCCTTCTTGGACACAGACCTGACTGAAGCAATTCAACCTACACTACAGTACTGACATAAAAAAACCCACATGCTATAGGAAAAATAGCTCAGAGCATCTTCAAAAGCACAGGGTTTGAGTCAAGTTCACCTCTGATTCCCTGAGAAGGTTCCTACTGGCCTATCTTCATGATAGTTTACTCAGACATGCTGACTTCTTGCCTCTTACGCTTCCTGGTGTTTCCATGAGATGAAACGTTAATCACGTTTCACACTCATGCCTTCAAATAGAATTTGAAGGGACAAAAATCCCCAAACCAGCAGTGCACCTAAAAGAGAGTATATTTTTTTTACTGATGAACCATGTATAGATTGAGATCACTTTTTCTTCATCTTGAGTATCTTTTTTTTTTTTTTTAAATTTATCTCAACTTCACCAAAGAACACAACACTCCCAAAGCACAGTTCAGCTTTAACTAAAACATAACAGAATCAAACTGGGCAAAGGCAACTCTTTCTGAAGATGCAACAATGTAATTTGAAAAAAACACAGGCCAAATTTGAAATGAAGTTGGTTTTCTTATTCCTATTCATTTATACTGAATAAAAATTCCTGCATAGGGCAATTTTTTTATTTTGAGCAGTCAAAGGCGTGGAGGTATGCTGCTATTCCCTGAATCACACTATTCTTCATGTAGAAGAGACATCTACAAGGCTATTCTCTTCCAATACTCAATTTAATAGAACAGAATGTTTTGTATAAACAAAGACTTTGAAACCATGCATGACGCATCTTCACAGAACAAAGCATAAGACTCATGATCCAGGATACAAAAATGGGCTACAAGGCTGATAGTCGTTTACTTTCCCGATCTATAATGTAATTACAAGTTGCAGTGTTTACATGCTTAAATATCCTTGAAGCACTGAAGTTCACAGGACACTGCATAGACTTTAAACATTTTAATTTGCAGCAATGCATTAATCAAGCCACGCAGAAGCCATCAATCAGGCTAGCCAATAACCAGTGTTTATTGAATGCTGTTGGAAGCACATCAGAGTGATAAAGCTTTCAGATACCTACTGCTCTCAACAGTAAGAGCTCAAGCACTCAAACACCAGTGAGGTCTGCAGCTCTGTGACTGCTTTTGCTGATGAACTACACACTACTGTCACACAGACTTCTTCAGAATGGTTGTAACACAGCATTTTCTTTTGTGCATGTTCATCAGATAAAAACATCCTGGAGATGACCTTCAGCTTTCTTCCTACCTATCCCTCACACATTCTCAGATATGAGCCACATCAGCTGGTGTTCTGGTTTTGTGGCAGCTTGCAAGTAACTGTATTAGCATGATGTCTCCAGTGCACTAAACTCCCATATTAAATAAGTGACTGGAAACACATTTTTACCAGCAGATATTCAAAGGAATCTGCCTGGCATATACATAAAGCCAGAAGGAACCACTAGTAGCAGCTGTCTGTTCTCCTCCTAACAGATGCTGCAGAATCTTTACTAGTAACTCAAGCAGTAAAGAGAATTATTCAGGCCAACAACTGATGGCTTAATGAGATTTTATCATTTGGAAAGACATCCAATCACAATTCCAAGGGCTGATGAATTTACCACTCCACTTAGTGTGCTGTCCTCAAGACTAATACTGTTCTCTGTTGAAAAATACTCTCTCTGTAATAGGTAACAGGGCATCCTGCACTTGTTTTTTGTTGTGTTCTAACTTTACGAGGTAGGTAAATAACTGATTTGATAATTGCACTAAATAGATGCAGTTGTGTTTGAAAACTGGACCATAGAACTATGAAAAGTACTGGAACATTCCTCTTATGCGGAAAGGCTGAGAGAGCTAGGCCTGTTTAGCCTGGAAAAGACTGAGGGAATCTCATTAATGAACACAAATCCCTTAGGGATGGGTGCTAAGAGGATGGGGCCAGACTCTTCAGTGTTGCCCAGCAACAGGATAAGGGACAATGGACACAAACTGAAACACAGGAAGTTCCAACTGATTATGAGGAAAACTTCTTTACTTTGAGAATAACTGAGAATTGGAATAGGATGCCCAGAGAGGTGGTGCCTGGCGGCGATTCTACGCAACCTGCTCTAGATCAATCTGCTTTAGCAGAGCACTTGGACTAGATGATCTACAGAGGTCCATTCCAACTCCAACCATTCTGTCATTCTGTATTAGAATGAGTGTCGTGGCTCAAGTCTCTAGCCCCCCCCCCCCGCAATTTTCTCACTCACTCACTCCCCTCTCTTTTTCTTCCCCCAGTCCCGGGAGCATGGGGAGGAGAATCGAAAGAATGCA
>JARCZZ010031889.1:0-14584 GCA_030323915.1 Brotogeris chrysoptera
GAATTTCTTCCTCATATCCAATCTAAACTTCCCCTGTTTAAGTTTGAACCCGTTACCCCTTGTCCTATCACTGCAGTTCCTAATGAAGAGTTCCTCCCCAGCATCCTTATAGCCCCCCTTCAGATACTGGAAGGCTGCTATGAGGTCTCCACGCATGTTCATTGGTGTGGTTTTATTTGCAGTATTTTTGAGATACTACAGGTAAGGCTGATCAGCAAGTACATCTGTAATGTAGTTCCCTAGCTGCAAGAGGTGACCATTGGGAAGCTTATAGCTTTTAAGGACAGGCTGGCTGAGGGAAAGGAGTGCTGTATGAGCGTGTTTAGTTTTTTCCTCAATATTAGTGATATTGCAAAGGTGCTAGTTGCATGGGCAAAGGAAATAATGACAGATCCTTTTTTAAAGTTGCATATTGTAAACTTTTAAAGTTACATCCTTGATACCTGCTTACCCGGGTGAACAAACAAAATGGTAGTAGCAGATGGAAAAGCCTTCTGTGATTTTTACAGTGTGAACACATAAAAATGTGCCCCCTCATGTAAGGAAGGGATGACTCTGCCTTGGTTCATCTTGTGCCTTTTTAGATTAGGAAGAAAAGGATCCAGAATATGGACAGGACAAGACACAGGCCTGCCTTTCCCTTGGATTTTTATGATTGTGAGTGGCACATTTTGCTCTCAGAAGTGAGACCTAACAGGAGAACTGTTTTCTCCTATTTTAAGCGGCAAGGAGAGCTGTTGAGTATGCAGCCCACACAGGCTTTGTGCTTGGGAAGTACCTCCAAAATACCTCACGTGGCTGCTCTCTCTCAGGCCCTCTGACACTTGCTATGTGTTCTTAGTGGACAGAATGGCTGAATGTTGCCTGCATGTGCTTTGTAACACATGAAGGTCTTTCTTGCATGTGTAAATGTTGCACATATGAGCATCATAAAATCCACTCAGATCTCTTGGTTTATTACTATTATTACTTGTAATATATTCAGAAACAAAACCAAACAAACCTTAGCGTTGCTGGTCCTGAGAATTATTTTGTAAGGGGTTAGGAAGAGGGAAAGATGGGGCTGTTGAGCAAGAGAGGAAGAGGAGTTTCCATTTCCCATTTCCTTTTCTGCAATTTGCAATGCGGTAATCACTGGTGTAGGAAGGAAGAAGGCTCACACCTTCAAATTCAAATTCCATAGGCATAATCAAAGTTTAGGCACAAAGCAGTGCAGTCTTATTATTAGATGAAGTTAGATCAGTAGTCTTCAGCCTCTTAACAAGACAGTAGAATTTATGAAGCATCACAGTGGCAGGACATGGTTACCTGCAGTCTATTCGCATAACAAGCCCACCGGGGTCCTATAGTTATTGTCCTTGAATTTGTTTTCCTTTCTTCATTTTCTTTGTCAGCCTCCTGTTTCCTTGGCCTGGTGTACTGCTCTGGAGGAATTGCTTTATTACCTGCCATGTCTTGTTGGTGACATGTTTTTGTGGATTTTTTTTGTTGTTATTATCATTAGCTAGTTTGGTTTGCTGGCTCTATCAGTGTGTCTCTGATGATAGAGGTGCTCACAGTGGTGTGCAATGAACTCTAAGTACTAGT
This sequence comes from Brotogeris chrysoptera, assembly GCA_030323915.1. NCBI lineage: Eukaryota > Metazoa > Chordata > Aves > Psittaciformes > Psittacidae > Brotogeris > Brotogeris chrysoptera. The sequence goes on from JARCZZ010031889.1 coordinate 1,588, forward strand.
CTTCCAGGAAATCTGGGATTGTTTTTCATTTTGAGGTATCCTTTAAACACAGCGTGAGAGAAGAGCCTAAAATGTGCCTGAGCTTAAAAGACATCCTTGTTATTGGAGAGCTCAAAAAGTCTTATGAGCTGTTGGGAATAAAACTATTACCAGGCATTATCAAAAAGAAAATGAATGGGTGCTTTTAAACCATCTATCTCTCATTAACACGATGTAGGAGGTGGCTCTGTAACAATCTTTTGCACGTGATAATAAAACTTTGTGTATCTTTGACCCCCTGCATTTTGAGGATTTTGGCTCACATTGCTGTACTTCACTAATTCAGCTTCCTGTGGTGAGGGAAGTGAAGTTTATTATATCTCCTTTTCTTTTATAGAACAAGAAAGTGAGGCAAGAGATCTAATTACCATGCCCAAGGTGGCATTGTAGGAAGTGGATTCTCAGGTGCTGATCTTCATCCATAAGACAATAACTCCTGACTGCCTGTTTCTCATCTCACTTGTTCTGTCATGCAGGGATCTGGTTTTTTTTAATTAGGAAAACTGTGCTTTGCATCTCGGAAGCACAGCATCCAGGTGGGAGTAGCATTTGTCAGTACAGCATATTTAATTATTTATAACTACTTTCTTTGTCTGATGGTTGGGTTGTGATTTTTTTCATTTCCCACCAGAAGGTTTGATCACTTCAACAGCCTGAAATCAAACATTTGCCAGTGCTTACAAATTATGAAAATGGTTTCTGATTAAAGTGTTCCAGAGGGGGATTCAAGTTTCAGATCAGTACAGAAGCCAAGGGCGCTCTGCTGTGTTTCAGCAGAGGAGCTGCTCTCTGGCATGTGCTCTGTGTTCACACCCATGCTGGCTCACACGTTTCCCCCATGGTCTTCTCGGGGCTGTTTCTTTAGAGTGCTCTTACAGCAGGGGGTAAGCAGAGCCCTCGCAGCCAAGTGAGATGCAGGTCTGCACGGCAGCCATCAGACAGCACCTGACAAAAAGGCTGCTCCCACTTACAGCTGAAAGAAATGTCAGAATTTAGTGCAGGCATCTAAAGCTTGTCTATTTAATGGATATACTGTGATCAAATCTGAAAATCATTGCAGCATCAGTTAAATCAGCAATGCCTCTAGCACTCTGATTGCAACAAGTCAGACCTCATTTCACAGTGCAGGATAATTGGGGCTATTAGAATTAATCTATTTAAGGGTAACACTGCTTTTAAAAAAAGAAAGAGATGTAAATAATTTCTGGTTTTGTCCGTATTGGTCCATGGACCAGTGTTGATTGATGGACATCAGAGGTCTTATGTTCTTGGCTTCCCCTCTTAATTTCCCTGCGCAAAACATCAAAGCATATGGTGCTTTTCTGGCATTAGTTTCTTTATGAATTGAAAATCCATTGGATCCATAATCCAAATACATAAAATGGTCAGCAGTGTATGCTGCAAACCTAATAAATGTGTTGCACTGGATGATTGCTTAAAGAGCACTTGCCTTCACTTACAGGTCTTATCTTTGCAGGTGTTCTGATGCAGTTCTCATCAGCTCTAATGATTGAGTAGCTAGTAGCAAAACCCCAAATTCCCTAAATATTCCTGACAAAATAAAGGCAGGCATTTATGTAAGCTTTTGCCCACAATCACATGAATAACTTTCTGACAATAACGTGTAGCCAAATTGAATTTTCTTTAGTCACCTGTTCAAAGGCAAGGATTGCTGAACTGCCACCACAGTTCCATAGCTATAAAGTAAATGTCTACAGCTGGTAGGAAAAAGAAGCTGATGGGGCCATACCTGCTCAAAGTAAGGGCTCTCTATGAGAAGAACAGCAGTTGTAGCGCTGGAGATGATGGCCATAGAAACTGCCTTCCCCTGTAGAGTGCTGGAGGACCACTATAGAGGTGGTCATTACAGGTAGTCTTTAGACAAACAAGAGTCCAAAAATTGCCTGTTTTGGAAACCTGTGGGAGAGACGGGAAGAAAGGAGCATTGTTGTCACATGGTGCTGGGCCTGGCTCTGTCTCAAGATGGAGATGAAAGCATAGTTTGCCCCATGCTCACTGGCATTTGGATGGAAAATGAAAAGGAACTGTATTAATTTCAGCTTCATTGAAAACACACAGTAGAAAAAACATCCCTAGTTGGCAAATGGAAAAGTTTTAAATTGATGATGGAAGAAACATTCATTTCCAAGCTTCTGAGCGAGCTATTAAAATCAACAGAGTAAAGACAAAATACCTGGCACTGAAAATGAAAGGAACAGTTTTTTGCATCTACTTAGTTAAAACTTGGCAAAACGTATGTAAAGCAGTGGTTTCAGATTTTCGTATTCAATAACTGTGCCAACTTTTGCTTTCAGGGCTAGCATGATAGATAGTTCATACCATTTGAGAAGCATTTTTTCCTCTAACTTTTTTAATCAGAAGTCAATGTAAGTAAAAAGCTAGATCTTGTATCAGCACTGACATGGGTTTCTTTATTTTGTGCTGTTGAATGGTCCAGGCTTTTCATTTAAATACACTGTTTTGGAACAAATTTATCTCCATTTAATTGATATTGGAGTTACCGCAGTAAACCTAGTAATGGTATTTGCCCAGTATTTATGTAGTATTTTCACCTACACTTCTCAGTGGACTTCCTCATGAGGATGAGAAATGCATTGATTTCACGAGCAAGGAAACCATGAACAGTAAGTTCTCTCCCCCAGCCAAACATCATCATCTATGGCCTATATATTAGCAATCAATTTCACATGATAACCAGTGTTTTCATTGTCAACAACATTTTCTCAGTTCTCTGCAGTTCAAAGTTAGCTTTTGCATTACTTTATGGAAAGGGTATGTATTGCAGAATAATAATCTAAGAGAGAACTATAATTGTTGTATGGAAGCACCACACAACCTGGTTACATCATTGCTGGTATGTTTCTATAGGATGAATAAAGTGTACTATTAGGATACATTCTCTTGTGAATTTTCTGTACTTTTAGAGCAAGTTCTGCAGTGTTACGTTAAAATTCTCAAGAAGATAACATGAAGAGTAGGTTATTTACTATTTATAACAGCCTTAGCGTATTGGTAAACACTTGGGAGTGTGTGTGCCTTTTACATGTTGCTGAATTTGTTTAAAACACTGAGGAACCTGAAGAAGGCAAAGAATGTAAAGAATGTTTTATAGCATTGTTTGGGTTTGGTGTAGCTAAACATATGTATCTGATGAGAACTAAGCCTTTCTTTAAAATGATATTTCATTTTCTGAATACTAAAGTTGAGGCACCGTTGCATTAAGGAATGCAAAGACTAGCTTCTTGTGAGGGTGTTTTTGAGAATGACTGATTAGCAACCAAATTCAGTTTTTCTTCCATTATCTGCTCTGAAAAAGCAAGTATTTCTCCTGATAAGGGAAATAAGGTACTAGTTACTGCATCAAAAGGGCAAGAACATTCTGTTCTGACTGAATATGTGGACAGAAATAGTGAATGATTTTTAAGTAGATTTTTGGCCACTTGTAAATTCATCTTTTGGATTCTGTTCCCCTTCTATAACTTGGGATCCCTCCATGTAAGTAAACACATTATTTAAGTGGAATTTCTTTTATTACTTGCTGTATATCCCTTTTTAATCAAAAAATAACCTTGAAGAAGCAGCTTAATAGCTAAAGTAAGATCTAGATGCCATTTGTTCAAGGGCCTGCTAATAACTAGTTTGCAGTGTCCAAATATGTATGAGTTATCTGACAGCGTGGGGTTCCTGTGTGCTTTTGAAAGCCATGAAGTAGACAGTGCATTAACTGGGCAGAGCACTGAAGCTGCTTTTTCGCACTTCTCAGCCCTTCTGTTCAGCTGTGGATGAAGCTTCATCCTAACACATAAGCATGACTGACTTTAGAGTTCGTGAATGAGGAGTGCTTATAAAGTCTTCTTCTTAAGTCTCCCACTCAAATCTTTTACTGATAGGTATTTTATCTGTGTGAATAAGCATAAAATCCCAGACTGGTTTGGGTCGGGAGGGACCTTAAAGCTCATCCAGCTCCAAACCCCTGCCACAGGCAGGGACACCTTCCGTTAGAACAGGTTGCTCCAAGACCCGTCCAACCTGGCCTTGAACACTACCAGGAATGGGGCAGCCACAGCTTCTCTGGGCACCCTGTGCCAGCGCCTCAGCACCCTCATAGCGAAATCAAGTTGTTTATTTCAACGGTGAGCGGGAAATTTAAGTCAGTGTAAGAACACAGGCACTCAAAGTGCAGCTAATTCACTTTTGCTCTGTGAAGGTGATAGGTGCCAAGCACAGCTGAGCTAAGATTAACACCTGAAGCAATGACATGTTTGGCTGATGAGTTATAGGGACAGGAGAGAAATCTGATATTCAGCCTCCCTTGTATTACTGCAAATTAAAAATGAGCAGTCAGTCATTCCACAGCAGATGACCAGCAGCAGAGTCCAGAACTGCTGCTCACCTACTGCTTAACTTTGGTTTTCATCTCTTTGCAAGTAAAACTATCAAACTAGGAGAAGGGATCTAGGCAGATCACCTTGAACTGACCTGGAATTAGCTTAAAGCTTACAAAAAGAAAACAGTTCTAGATACTGTGGTGTATTTTGAAATGCACACAACTAAATATAGCCGTTCTTATCTATGCAGAGCAAATAAAAATAATGGAAGATTCTTAAAGACAGCAAAATAGAGCTGCTGTGGGTCAACAGTTGGCAAACATAATGAACCCTGATAGTAGCACATACATTCAGGAATGGCTTGTGTGACAGATTACCAAATTAGAGTGCACTTCCCTGATCTTATACAATTTCTCACATGGAGGGAGTTGTGTTTCTCTCTGCATTGCTCCCTTATCTAAAGAACACCTCCATCTTCTGCTCACATTTTGAGGTTACAGCACCCAGCACAGCACTCCTCACCAGCCCGGTGACCTATGCTTGAGGTTGCTCCTGTACCACGGCTATCAAGCAATATCTTGTGTCACTTAGAGAAAGTTTTTAGTCCATTTTTATTCTTCAGTGACTGATGAAGAATGCCATATTCAATGTGGTACTGTGTGTGTGTGTCCCAGCTGGTGAGGAATGGTCCTGGGAGCTGCATAGGGACTGAGAGCATTACAGCCCTTGCAGGATCAGGCCACGTGCTCTGTCTTGTTCTCTTCCCCACCTTTTTCATCCTGTTGCTTCCATTTTAAATTTTTCGTAGCTTGATAAAACTAGAAGTTTAAGGCTACATTGAGGATAATGGGGCCCGTTAACAAGGTTGAAGTCTAAGTAACAGCTCCAGCAGAGTATTTTTGTGCCCATGGCTGGGGGGTTGGAACTAGATTATCTTAAGGTCTTTTCCAACCCAAACCATTCTGTGTTTCTATAAATCTATTTTATAACTGCCAGTTTTTCACCTCATTCTCGTACTTGCTGTTGTCGTTTTATTGAAAGGACTAGGCTGTGTGTTTTCCCTCTCTCCTTCTAGTGTACACACTCCTGTTTTCTGAATCGTTCCATGGCCTGTCCTTACTGCTGCTCAGCTAACTTCTCCAGCTGGAACTGCACACTGGGAACAGAATTTGCAGCTGCTTGAGTCTTGGAGTTCTTAATAAAAAAGAGTTGTCTCAGGTTTGCCAGCTTTCAGAATAGACTGGAAGTGGAAAATGATAGAAACTTGTATATAATGAGAGTCTGAGAGATGAAAGCAACCAGTCATACCAAGTCATCTGGTGGGCATGGTACCCTCTGCTGCTTCCCTCAGCTGAGACTGGGGGAAAGTGACATTGTCCTTTGTCGTTCTCAGGACACTTCCACAAGCTCAGCATCAAGGCCAACCTTTTAATCCAGAAACACTTTGATCCACTATTCAATTGTATTGTTAAAAAAAGCCCCAAACCCACACATACACAACCCACACACGCACATTTCACTTACAGTAACTTCAGTTTTAGTTAAGGAAACATGACTCACTTCAAAGACACTTTGAAGAGACTTCTGATAATTCCCGATCTTCAAAGAATCATTGCTGAAGCTATACCTGGATAAATATTTCTTTGTCAGAAGAGCCATTTGCCATAAACAATTATAGAAGATGCATCTGCGGATCTTTTATCTGAAAGAATGCAAAATCACTCTTTGAAGCCACCAGGCAGTTCAACCAGTTCCTCTTGAGAAGACTTTGCCCCAGAGCTTTGCATGGCCACCTTGCCAATAGAAATAGGGGGGGCACCCAGTGAACTGGGGACCAATGGCTCTCTGAACTGCAGTATTCTGCCTCTTCCAAAGCTTCTGGGGCTGTATGTCATTGCACTGCTTTTTCTTACAAGTGTTGCTACTTCAAGGCACGTCAAACACTTAGTCTGCGTTAAGTGCCATGGAAAGTATGGTTCCCATCAATATTAGAGCATTTGAAAGAGACAAAGGGAGGAAAAAAATAAGCTGCAGTTCTTGTTAAAGGTTCTATGTTCAGAGAGTGCCCAGCCTTTGTCTGATGTCCATTATGAGTCATGGTCATTGTTCTCTGAGTCAACAGACTGTTGTTTTAAACTTAGTTTCTGTGTCATTCATCTGTTGCCTGTCACATCCCTTTGCCTTATATCAGGATCTGTTGGCATTTAGATGATAATTTTTTCTCTGACAACTAGTTTCTTTCAAAGGACTCCCACAAACTTTTTCCCCCAGAAATGGAAGGTTATCTTAAATTCTCATCCATAGGAATGTTCTGGGCTCAATTGGGCCTGGAAATCCAATCTGTAGGAATACTATGGCAGTCTATTTGATTTTCCAGTCCAACACTCTTCTCTTCTCAGACAATCTGGGACCAGTCCTTCTCTCTGTAACTAGAAAACTACTTCATTCTGGTATAAAGACTTGATGTTAAGATCCTGGCCCCTGATCTCTGAGAAAGTCATGTTTTCACAAAAAAAAACCCATAAGCTGGTAAAATTAGTTTACCAGATCTAGATAATCACTTGCTTGACACCCAGCGTTTGGCATTCAAATGCTTACATTGCCCTCAGACTATGTTATGGTGGGTTTTTAATTGCCTGTCTTTGCATGAGAGTCCCAAGACAACTCCTTGATTGATCCCCCATGTCTTGATGATACCCTGCCTCCAGTTAATATTTCAGCCATCTGTACAGTATGAGGCCTAAGGTCCCATTTGAGCTGAGGAAGCAAATGGCTTATTAAAGTCTAATTTCTCCAGCTTGTTCTTGCCTTTGGGCATTTTAAATAGGTTAATGCAATTTTTACAATACACTCAGGGAACTTTACTCACAGAGTGTTGTCATAAACTAGAGGAAAATAGCCCCTAGATTATCTTAAAATGGAAAGTATTCCAAATATGCTTGCCCTGATGCTTAGTCAAGCTCTCTACCTAGAACAACTTTTTCTTCCTTTCGTTTTTTTTTTAATTTCCTTAAGATTTTAGTGGATTATTGTACATTTTAAAGTTGATAAGGGAAAAAATGTCAGATTTATTCCATGCAGTGGATCATTTTTCAGGGAAGCTCCAATATTCATCAAAATGTGGAGACACCACAGGCACCATATAAATTATGATGGTTTTCTTCTTAATACTTCCTTTTTATTGCCTATATTCTTTAAAGTAAATTTAGTGCTCATGAAAGATGTTGGATATGACAACAGTAGAAAGAAAAGCCCTCTGTTTGTCTGCAGAATTGGTACAGAAGAGCATTGGCAATCCAGGTATCTCCCCATAACCCCATCTGTGTTCTGCAGCTGTAACCTTGAAGGATCACCTTTAGGAAGGAGAAGATGCTTGGTCTCTTTACTTTTTCTATCCTTAGCCTCTCTGCTGAAAGTACAAATAAAGATGTCAGTTGATGCCATCCAAAGCCTTAGTCTTTATGATCTTCCTAATAGGTATTGGTAGATCATCGGTTTATTACCTTGACTGTGTGACAGATTGCTTCCAGTGCTGGCTTTCTGTGGGTATCTGTGTGTGAATGCATATTCTATGCATCTAATAAATCTTCTATCAGGTAGCAAACACTCAAAAGCACTATTAAAGTACAGTGACTTTTGTTCCTTGTATCGACCTAGACTAGATTTGAACCACTGATTGAGAAGTAATATGCTCTGTATCCCATTACTAATCTCTTCAGCTACAAATCCAACCCTTCCTTCCCCCTCACCCCCAAAGATAATGCTTAACGCAACTCATTTTTTTCTGTCAAAAAGAAAATGCAAGCATATGCAAAACCACATTGGGTATTTGGCTCACCTACAGCTCATTACCCAAGAGGGAGAGAGTGTAAAGACGGGCTTGCATTAGACTGTTCAGCTTGTGCATTCAATCCTTAGAAATCTGTTAGAAAGAAAAGAAAGGCATAAACCTCATTAGAAGAGAAACAACAGGGTGGAAAAGAAAAGCTGGCCATGTCAGTTCGAACGTGAGCCCAGATGCTCTAGTTAGTTACACTTTTCAGTTTAAGGCAATGCAAATGCATTCTCCATTACTGGGGAAGTGGAAAAAGGCATTAGGCCCTTGAAATAGCAAGAGTCAAGCTCTTTGCTCAGTCACACAGGAGAAGGTTTAATGTATGAGTTTCTTCTTTTTAGTCCATTGTACATTGTAGCAAGGCAAGAAGAACATCTATGCAATTATGTAAATAAGAGAATATAGGATAAAGTGGCACAATAGTTTCTAAGCTAAAATCGTTTCTTATTCCTCCTGCCCTTTCTTCCTCTTTACACAGAAACAAACATGCACAAAACAGTAATGAAATAAATCAGACATTATGTGAAGCTTATCCACAAGAGCAGATTCTAGATACAAATTGAATCCCTGAACATTAATCTGATCTTCTGCCAAGCACTGTAGAGGTCTGAGCTTATATTGTGAATGAGAGGTGAAAGAGTCCTAATTTTTCTCATTATATAAACATTTGCAATTTCTTTTACATTTCTTCATTATATAAACATTTGTGGGCTTACTTCTGGTCCGTGCTTTTTGGAGAAATGTGATTAAACATTAAAATGTATACTTTTATTTAAAATACATCCAGAGCCATTCCCACACTTAAGTGATAATGTTAGCCAGAGGCAGCAGGCAGTTGATACTACTCTCAGTCAATACAATCAGGATTGGGATTTGAAGACAAAGCCTTTTCAGTTTTGCCACTAAGACCCAGTCATGGATCTTTCCCCCTGTCCTGAATCAGACTGCTTCTTTCAGCATGATTGCAGCAGAGGTAAGTTTTTCCCATTGCACCACTTGACAGAGGGGCATTTTAGTTTCATTTCAGATTTCTGTGTAGGTAACCAGAAGAGGAAAAGATACAAGAAAAATGCGAAAAGGCACATTTTATGTAAATACTGTAAATGCACAGCAGCCTTGTGCCTAAGGCATCCCTCAGAAGGAGTCAGGAAGGTGTGTGTTACTTAGATCATAACTTTCTCCCCAAGTCCTTAAAGACATCTGAGGTTTGTGACAGAAGCAGGTGACTGGGGAGATCAGAAAGTTTGTTTTTGCTGCTTCTGGACAATCCATTTGCACCACTTAACTCCATATCTCTTATTCTAATGTAAATGCTCCAATACTGTGGCTAAGTATAATGTGCTTAAAGTAGGATCATAAAACATGAGGTGATACCTTGGGAAGTGTGTCCTGACACTGCAGCAACCAAGAAATGATAGTTAAAATATAAGTTTGAAGAACCCTCATGCCATTGTTTCTTTGTAGATATTAGTCTGCCTGCTACTATATCTACATCTACATAGATACTGTCTTCTTGGATACCTGGTAGATATTCAACATGTATTTTTCTTAAGGCAAGTTGAGATGTCATACAGCTTTTGTGGATTTTCCTCACAGTGTTCCATAGCTTGCATGCATTTTTGGTTAATTATCTCTCTTTTAAGGTGAGGTACTTTATGTTGTCTTCTTTAACCACAGAAAGAACTTTCTGCAACTTTTTTACAAGCCTTTTTAATTCTTGAATGCAATTCTGAAAGCAAGCAGGCACTTCTCGCTTAAATATGTCAAAGTTTCACCCAGCTGTTATCCAGTAAGTCATAAAAAGATTCCCGTGAGGTGGGCAGTGCATGTTATCTTTTATACATGCAGACATTGCGCTGTTGTACCACCTGAAATTCCATCAGGCTCCAAGCTCTGCAGAAAGTGACAAATGCTAGACAGGTATACAATTTATAATGGATGAGCTATGCAAGCAAGCTCTGGGAGTTGGATTGGATTTGATTGCAAACAATGATGTGACACAACCCCTGCTGTGGCTAGTACACACATTGTGAGAGCAGTGCAATCAGGCAGCAGGAACACTGGACTGCAGGCATGATCCCGAGCCCTAAATCCACCTTCGCAGTACGCCTGCTGTGTGGCTTTGGGAAAGCCTTGTCTGATCTAACAGCCCATCTACCAATTTCCTATCTGTTTGTTTAGCAACAGCATGTTAAACAGTCATACTTCACTAAGCCACTTCAATGCAATTTATAGCTCAGCTTGATTGTGGGCTCCGGAGAGACTTTTTAAAGGAATTATGTGAAAAGACAAGTTATTTAAATAATTCTGTGCAGTTGCTGGCAATGAACCTGGAAACTTTTCCATTAAGTAACATTTCTCCACCAACAATTTTTTTCCCTGAGGGACAACCTTCCACCCCAGCAAGGATGTGTACATTACCAGTACAAAAGCGAATGGTACATACTGTTATTCCTGCATTGGCCAACATTCAAGTATTAAGCAGTAATGAGTGCAAAGCTTTCTACTCCTAGATGGGGCATGAAAAAAGAAATCCCCATATCAGCTCTTACCTGAGAGTGCTGGACATAGCCACAGAATTTACAAGCTTGCTGTTTTCCAGGTCAGCTTCAGACCCTCTTCATTCACCAAACAAGTCAGCTCGCCTGTGTGATTGCACGTGCTCACATTGTCAGTGCACAGAAGTATGTCGGAGGTGGTCATTCAACATGAGCAGATCACTAGGACCTGAACCCGTAAAATTTTAGGTTAAGGATAAAAACCTCTTGAGGCGTATTTCCCCTTTTCTTTCCCTCTTGTCCTCGTTTCAGCTGGAATAGAGTTATTTTTCTTCCTAGTAGCTGGTGCGGTGCTGTGTTTTGGCTTCAGTCTGAGAACAATGCTGATAACACACTGCTGGTTTTAGCTGTTGCTCAGTACTGCTTTCCCCAATCAAGGACTTTCCAGTCTCTTATGCTCTGCCAGTGAAGAGAGGCACAAGAAGCCGGGCAGAGACAGGACACCTGACCCAAACCGACCAAAGGGGTATTCCATACCAGAGCATGTCATGCCCAGCGTAGAAACTGGGGAGAGTCACCTGGAGGAACCGACCTCTGCTCAAGTCAGGCTGGGTATCAGTCAGCCAGTGGTGAGCAATTGCATTGTGCATCACTTGTGTTTCCTGAAATTTCATTTCTCCTTGTTTGCTGTTCACTATTACTAATATTGTTACTGTTATTATTTCTATTATTGCTATATTTTATTTTAGCTATTTCAACTGTTCTTATCTCAACCAGTGGGGTTTACATTCTTCCGATTTTCCTCCCCATCCCAGCCATTGGGGAGTGAGTGAGTGGCTAGATGAAGCTTAATTGTCTGGATTCTGTCCCTTGGTTGATGTATTGGCAGAAGAAAGAATACTCAAATCAAAATGCCTGTTCAGCAAAGTATTGGTCTTGTGGAAAATGGAAGCTTAATGAAGATTTAAGTTTTAAGAATGTAATTCAGCAGCCAATCAAAGGCATGACTTGTTAATGGAACTGAGGCCTACGCCATGAGGATAAGTCTTCTAGGGAGTGAGTCCCAACACGTGCAACAATAGAATCTTTCTTAAGTAGTTTCAGACATTCGGTAAAGCCACATTTCAATAAGAGTGGATTTTTGTGCAGTGGTTAACAAACAGATCAGTACTGTTTCTGTCTGTTCTTTTGACTCAAATTTTGCAGGGCTAATTATATCACTGGCAACATTGCAACAAAAGCATCCTCAAAGAAACCCATATGCTCTGTGGGGAACACTGCTACTAATAATTATTAAATATCAGTCTTCTGATTGCTCTGAGCTACATGCACATGCACAAAACAAGAAATCTTTTTGCAATATAATGTAATCACCCAGTCATTTGTTTTAGTTTGTCATAACTATTCATTTTACACTTTGGGCTTCTTTACCATTCTCCTGGTGTCTTGTGTGTCACCATTTTAAGAAGTCCAGGCAATGACACTTTATCTTAAATATTATGTCAACAGATACTTTTTGCAACCCATAAGTTCAAACATAAGATCATTGACAAAAATTTAGCACTCACCCAATTTTGCTCTTTTATGTTATCAGACTCACATGATCACTCTGTCCTATGTTACCTCACGTTATCTCAGATAGATACTTTCAGTATTGTGTTAATTACTGGCCATATTTTCCCTATTCTAGCTGAAAGATGTACCTCAAGGAGCCAAGCATGTTCTGTACTCCAAAAATGTTTCAGTAGACGGCTTCCCTTACACCTCAAATGTTTTTGCCTGACCCTCACTACATGACCCAGTGCCCTGCATACAAATATGTGGCATTCTGACAAAACAGTTCTTCCAAGCCTTGGCTTTTAAAAGTGCCCTGTAGGAGAAAAAGGGGTTGAGGACCATTACAGTAGGAAAAAAACCAACACTGTATCTAGTCTACTACAGAGAAAGGTTTGACTCATACTGCCCACTTGTGAACATAGGATATAAAAGGGCCTCTTGTTCCTGCCTGTGAGCGGTGTGGATTACAAGTTATGCTTCTCGGCAGCAGTAAGGGCTTGTGTTTGAAGGCCTGGTTCTGGTTATCCATGGTTTGTTCGGATTGCTAAACTAGAGCAAGTGAGGAAATGGCCTGCACAAGATAAAGAGTTGGTCTAGGTCTGATTTTCCCTCATGGGAATGGGAAGGGTCTTTCCACCTCTGTTGTCCTGAGTTCAGCAGTAGCAGTCATTTTTCTCCTTCTTAGTAGCTGGTGCAGTGCTGTGGTTTTGACTTTCAGC
>JARCZZ010031890.1:4302-21359 GCA_030323915.1 Brotogeris chrysoptera
CTGAAAACACTGGTGTTATCAGCGCTGCTCCAGCTACCAAGGAGAAAAATGACTACTGCTGCTGAACCCAGGACAATACTGTATGCTCGTCACAAGCTGTTTCCTTTAAAACAGACATATACCCTTTACTCCATGAATCCAGAAGAAAAACTGATACTATGAAGCAATTTATAAACCCATCATCATAGAATCACTGAATCATAGAATAGTCAGGGTCGGAAAGGACCTTAAGATCATCCAGTTCCAACCCCCCTGCCATGGGCAGGGACACCTCACACTAAATCATGTAATCCAAGACTCCGTCCAACCTGGCCTTGAACACCGCCAGGGACGGAGAATTCACAGCTTCCTTGGGCAATCCATTCCAGTGCCTCACCACCCTCACAGTATAGAACTTCTTCCTTATATCTAACCTAAACTTCCCCTGTTTAAGTTTGAATCCATTACCCCTTGTCCTGTCACTACAGCCCCTAATGAATAGTCCCTCCCTAGCACCCTTGTAGGCCCAAGAATCATATTTACTGGGAAGTAGTGGGCTTGCTTTTCTATGAATGTTCCTGGACCTTTCACCTCCAACATGAATTCCAGATCCCACTGCAGCCAAGACAGAGTGCAGCATACTGTTTATGTGTAAACCATAACAGTTTGTTCCATAGAAGAGTTGAATACATGCATAAAGCATGCAGTGAACATCATCAAGAAGCAAGAGAGACCTCTTTCCACTGGCTACCTTCATGATTTATCATTTTGCTGCTTTCTGTAATTTCCTCTTTCATTAAAATCTAGCCTACAAGGCATGCACATGAGTATAAAAGGCAGTGTATGTCAGAAATAAAGCAACAGTATTTGTATTAACTGTTCTTATCTGAACCAGCGTAATTGGAGGTTTTCATACTTATCACACAAGGAGAGAACCACACTAAAAGAAAACTACAAACAACTTTGAATTTAACCACAAAAATTCTGGATTAGGACAAATTTAGTAAAGAATATCAGTAGTAGAATGTGTGTAAGTTAGGTTTTAAAACTGGAGTATATTTACTGAAATCAACTTTTGAGAATATGAACATTATGCTTGAATCAAGGCTGTACTAACGAAAGGGAAAAAGGTTTGACTTTTTTTAAGCTTGGCCTTAATAATAGACAACACAAATATTCCACCCATGGGTAATGAGGAGTTAACTGTTTCCATAATCATATTGTCTGCTGTTTGTGCCAGTAAGAGAACAGACTCATCTCATGGAGAAATGCATACAGGTGCAGACACACAAACTCACAAACTGTTTTCAGCACACAGTTATATATTTACACAGTTTGACACACACAATTTCTTTGCTCTTGAAGTGCAGCTGATTTTGCATAGGTAGATTAGAGACTGAAGACAGGAAGTTTTTTCATTTGTGCTCATTTCCATTTGGAAACAGCTACCTGTAAGAGATAGAGAAATAAGCCATCAATTACTGCCCCTCAGCCTAACACGTACATCCCACTGATGGAGGCACATTATCCTTTCACATGATGGACAAATGTCTGCCCTAGAGCCAGATTAATTCAATGTCATTGCTATAATTAATGGCAGAAGCCACCATTCAAAAGCAGAATGGGTTTATGTTGAAGAAAATTAAGATGACTGAAATAGACCTTCACCTGAAACAAAATAGTCTAGGGACATGGTCCATCACCTCTGTGGTACACAGAGGGTCGCATAATCTAAGTACAGTACAATTATAATTTTATTTCCTTGTAGATTTACATTTAACTGTTGTCATAACACTTGATGAAGAGCTAGTAATGCCTGGGGGTTATAGGACATGTTACTGTAGCAAGCAGAATTTTTTTTTTCTTGCCTTAGTAATTATCCAAAGTACGATCAAAATGGGGACAGTGAAAGTCAGAGAAACCTGTGTAACAGTACACCAGAGAAGTATATCACAGTCATGTCAAAGGTTTTGAAGGAAATAGCACGTACTAGTTTTTCATTACAGCAGCAGAATCTGTACAAGGTCTAATGATCAAAAACATTGATTTATTCCTGTCACAAGCATTCAGTGTCATCCCCCCTCAGCTTCTAATTAAATCCATCTTACATTCAGCTCTGGTATATAACCCTTCCGTTGTACACAAGACAAAAAACACTTGCTGTACCTAATGCCTGCAGCTCATATCATTACAAAATGTTACCCTCAGACAAAGGACTCAAGAGTGGCCCATGTGGATAACAACAATATCTGAATCATAAGAGTCCAAAATGATAGGACAGAGGGAGGGTGATTCCATCTCACCACTACATTTTGATTATTCTTTTCAGTTTAAAAAATTCTTTTAGGACTGAAAATAGCACTCTGAGTGCAATGCTTAGCAACTTAGGAGCAGTTTCAAGATAGATCCTTGAAACAGAAAAGAACCTAACACAATTATAATGCATGTATTTAAGACCAAAATCTGTATTCTGATTAGCCCCAAATGCTTCAAAGTCTGTATCTAAGGTTTTGCTTCTACTTTTCTGAATTCTGAGGACCTACATGGAAATGTGGTTTCAAGGGAGTAAATAAAGGGACAATGCGAACTGCACGTTGCCTTGTGATTAAATATCCCCCGCAGCTATAGAATAATAATAGTAGAGCAAGCCTTTTTTTTTTTTTTTTCCCAGCTGAAATCTTAAATTAAAGCCCTAAATTATAAAACATAATAAATATGTTTCATATATATATAAATAGTATTCAAGTATCTGCATAGTGCTCTCTCATGATGCTTACATGTATATTTTTGAGTGTGAGCATCTAATTGGCAATTTATGTTCCCCACACCTTTTTTATCTTAAATTATAATAACATTCAGTTTTTTTCAGATTTTGGTTTTCTACCTCAGCTTGAATGCAACACAAAATCCACTGCATGTTCAGACAGAAGAAAAAGTCATGATGCCAATAAATATTACATTTCAAATTTAAGATATTTTTGGGTATTATTTAAAAGTAGGTGGGGAAAAACCATAAACATGTCTCACTGTAAGGGAATTTCATCTTTGGGTTTTCACAGACCTATGAAGCAGTTGTAGCTTCTTAATCATCTGGTAATATTAAAGCATTCAGCTATTCGTTTTATGGTACAGGTGAAGAAGTGGTTCATGTACAGCACATACAATAAAAGTGCAAATCCCTTTCTGCAAATAATTAGCCATTTTGAAATACAATCATATGCATGCATATATAAACATTCAAAACATAGTTTCAAATTTCTACCCTACCCATTACCAAACAAATAAAATCCTGTCACTGCTAAACCCAAAGTACTTAGTGTCAATTGATAAAGCAATAAAAACTCGTTGATTTATTTTACCTTTTGTTTCGTACAACTAGTGTAAGAGCAGAAAGTTAGTTGTATTACAACCCCTTAGACTAAAAAGCCTGGAGAGAGAAAGCAACCTCTTTTTCTGTTAATCTATATTTCATGTACCTGTGTTTATAAATCACTTCACACAGTGGCATTTCAATCTAGTACTTTCTAAAAAAATAATAACTAAGAACAATGTAGCAGACTGGAAAGCAACCAAGAGTCAGTGTACCTTCATTTCACATCACTGTTCTTGTCCTGTCTTCACTATAAACACAAAGTGTATGCTTGGGTGTGAAATAGATTTTTCAGATCTCTCCTAGTAAGCCAAATAATACTTAAAACTCAACTATACATTTTTCCAGCTAAATTAAAATCTTTGAAGGTCAAAGTAACCTAAATATTCATATAAATGCATATTTAAGCACTGAGTATAGTGCATGCTCTTAATGTCAGGGGGAGTTTTTTTGCAGTTTCTTGCTTGTTTAGTAAATATGAAAGTCACTGGTTTATAATTCAACCAATACCGTCACTTTTCTATTAGAACAGCTAAAAAGTTATGCATTCATGCATGCTGGATTTTACTAATAGGCTTTCTTTCTTTATTTTCCTCCATTTGATTTATTTGTACTGTGCATGGTTGATTATTAATTGATCAGTGTCACTCGGTTTTGAATTATACGTTCAAAATGCAGCAATGAGTTGCATTGCCATAATTTTAAAAATCACTGCATAAATTCCCAAATTTTGTTTTTCATAGACTGTTATCAAATGCACATAATGCCTCAGGGAGTCTTCATTCTGTTACTATGAACTTTCTCCAAATAATATGCTTTGCTTTAAGATCAACAATTGACCTGTTTCTCTAAAACAATCTTTTTTATAAGGGATGACACTGTGTTATGATGGGTACTAGGCAGATCAGTTCTGACTTGAGTAGTAAAAGAAAATCATTGCACAGGAATACCTCAGCTTTGTACAAGAATGTAGCAAAATAAATAGTTTAAGTGATCTTCTGCAGAGAAGGACTTGGGGGTGTTGATTGATGAAAAAATGAAATAAGCCAGCACCATGAGCTTGCAGCCCAGAAAGCCAACTGTGTCTTGGGCTGCATCAAAAGGAGCGTGACCAGCAGGTCAAAGGAGGTGATCCTGCCCCTCTACTCTGCTCTCCTGAGACCTGACTTGGAGTATTGTGTACAGTTCTGGTGTCCTCAATATAAAAAGGGCATGGAGCTGTTGGAACAAGTCCAGAGGAAGCTATGAGGATGGTCAGGGGGCTGGAGAACCTCCCGTATGAAGACAGGCTGAGAAAGTTGGGGCTGTTCAGCCTGGAGAAGTCTCCATGAAGACCTCATAGCAGTCTTCCAGTATCTGAAGGTGGCCTATAGGGATGCTGGGGAGGGACTTTTCATTAGGGACTATACCATTAGTACAAGGGGTAATGTTTTGAAATTTAAATACGGGAAGTTTAGGTTATATATAAGGAAGAAGTTCTTTACTGTAAGGGTGGTGAGGCACTGGAATGGGTTGCCCAGAGAAGAGGTAAAAATGCTCCATCGCTGGTGGTGTCCAAGGCCAGGTTGGACAGAGCTTTGGGTGACATGGTTTAGTGTGAGGTGTCCTTGCCCATGGCAGGGGGGTTGGAACTAGATGACCTTAAGGTCCTTTCCAACCCAAACCATTTTATGATTCTATGATTCTATGATAGAATATTTACTACTAATAAACAAAGAGACCAATTCAGTGGTAAGTGATTTACCCAAGTGGAAAACCAGGTGATTGGATGTCATGTATAAACAGAAGAGGAAATATTTTCCACGAGTTGCACAAGAAATCATATACAATCAAATCGATGCATGTAACCCATTATTACTTTAAATTGAATAACCATTTATCATAAACCATATAGTCTCTATCCATTCCTAAATGGAACATGTCAATATGAATTACAAACTTGCATGAACAATTTAAAACAGCCGATATTAATCCTCTTATGCATTTCATTTGCTATCTAAAACTTTTGTTCGGGGACCTTTTTCTTCACATGCTTTAGCTGTTTTATTTATTAAGTACTATATCTTTGTGCCAGGATGGTCTCCTTATGAAGCCATTTTACTTACACAACGGACGCTATATTTCAGTTAGGGATTAACAGATTTCTGCAAAACAATTAACGAAATGTAAATCCTATTCAGCTTCTTTGTTAAATTATGTAGATAGCTTTTTGGGGGTTTTTTGCTGGTGAAAACCAAGGCAACTACTGAAATCAACAGAGTGGCATGAACTTATATCATCCAAGAATGTGGCTTAGTTTCCTGCTTCCTGTAATATATTGCTTAGCAATTTCAAATCGGGCTGCCCTTGTGCAGTAAATTGAGAGCACTAAATAGTTCAGCACTGGTGCTGGGTGTGCAAGCAAACAACTTTCGCCATTTATTAAACACATCACTTAGAGCAATTTCTGGGCCTGATAATGTTTATCTCATTCCTTTCCCTTCATGATCCCTCCACAAATAATCTTTTCCTCTCTACTGCTTTTGCTATGAATGTGTTTGCCTGAGTGAGGCTTTTTCTTTCTGTGCCATAAGCATGCCAATATCATGGTCAGAAGATTTCCTTGTGAAGTGTTATACAGGGCTTCTCATGCAAGAAAGCAGGGAGAACACATGAAATCAGCTATTGCCTAGGAATGCTCAATACTATAACGCATTTTTGGGATTACAATGACTTTGCAAACCTGTAATTGTGTGAATTAATATATTATCAATTACATTGAAGGTGTCCTCTTGTTTCTATGACTGCTCAAAAAAAATGCAATTCATATTGGTGAAATCTGGCAAAATGTCTGTTCTTTATTTAGTACCACCAAAATACAGAAAGTAAGACAGAAAATTATTTAGTAGTTGACCTACCAGAGTTTGGTTTTACATTGATTTGATGAAGGTGATCTCATGTCTACAGAGCTGTTTAAGTCACCTATCTCCCATCAAACTCAGTGAGAGTTCAATATCTAAACAACTTATGAGTCTGAGCTTCAGACTTTTGAGTGTCCTGGCTGCATTTCCCAGTACACTAGGATCTTCTTGCCCTTATCTTCTTTTTCCATTAAGGATCACAGACAAAGAGAAAAGTGGGACATCCCTTCGAATCTCCATGCCAATCCAGAGCTGTCAGTTTCTACTATTCATTTGCCTGCTTTGTGTCTCATTTTCCTCTCATTATAAAAATAATAATAATAAAAAAAAACACCTTAAAATTTAGAAGTAAAACAGTTTCCTTCTTCAGAAGAGTGTCCAAAGACATACTAATGACAGTCATTTGTTCAGTGTAGTGGTGATGTTGAAGATGAGAATCAGAACCTGAACAGAAAATGAGGTACCAGCCCAATCTCATCACTTGTATATCAACACACTTATCAGAATGACTAAAAACTGTACAGCTTTACAACCCAAAGGCAAAATGCTCTTCCATTAAGAAAAACAGTGTTATGCATATTCCAAAAATATATCTATTTACAAGATTCTCCCCAAACCACTTTAAACCAATAAAATTTATCCACTAGCCAGAGACAACACAAGCAAAAGTCTGAGGGAGAACTTGTGAGGATATTTAATGAGACATGGATAACTGGACACAAAATGGATGGACTGCTGCCTCTTCACTGTGTAAACAGCAGATTGCAGAACTGCTGTTCTTTGAGGATAAAAATGCTGTTTTCCAATCCCACACAAAAGATGTTTAGTTTCTCCTCAAACCACATAACAAGAACTAAAGAAGAATAAGAACGTGTCTTCGTCCCTTTAACTTGTATTCTACATTCATTTCCATTGCATGGCAAATATGCTCTTATTATTCATTATCTGTAGACAGATAATATATAGAAGTCACATCAAATCTCAAGACCCCATTGTGCTGGACACTGAACAGCAACGTAGTAAAAGGCAAGATACCCTGAAAATGATATAGAATAAATAGACATGAGCCAACATAGGAGATAAAGTCATACTAAGTAGCTTACTCATAGGATCATTGAGGACACCTGTGGTAGGCTGGAGATGAGGTCCCATCCCAGTTCATTACAGCAGGAAAGGCCAGCTTTAAGATCTATACCCAGTTAGCCAAGGGAAGATGTATAACCCCAATGCTGCTTCCTATTTTATCTGAAGAGCCCTTAGAAAGGAGAGAGGCTTTATAAAGCTGCCCACTACCGGATCTCCTCTCCTCGCATCTCAGCTATAGAAAAAGAGAGAGAACAGAGACTTACACCTTAAGGGCAGAGATTAGGTGGACCAATATACCTCTTGCAAGGTAACTCTCCATACCAAGAGGAGTATAGAATGGCTGACGTCCTAAAGCAGGTGACAGTGTAAGTAAGGTGCAGAAAAACTGGGATGACCACACTTAACAAATCCAGTGGGTTGGTGCCGTGGTTTAAGCCCAGCTGTAATTCATGCAGGTCGCTCACTCACTCCCTTCTCTTTCTTCCGCCCTGCTCCCAGGGTTGATGGGGAGTAGAATTGAAAGAGTGTAACTCTCACAGGTTGAGATAAGAACAGTCCAGTAATGATGGTATAACACAAACCACTGCTGCTACCACCAATAACAATAATGACAAGGGAAACAACAAGGGAACAGAATACAGCTGCTCACCACCTGCCAACCAATACCCCGCCCGACCCAGCAGTGAACCCCCTCTTCTGGGTCCCTGCCCCTAGTTTTTTTTTACATCCTGGGCATGATGTGCTGTGGTATGGAATACCTCTTTGGTCAATTTGGGTCAGGTGTCCTGTCTCTGCTTCCTCCCGGCTTCCCCTCCTCCCTGGCAGGGCATGAGACTCAAAAAGTCCTTAGTCAGACTAAACATTACTAAGCAGTAACTGAAAACATAGGTGTTATCAGCGCTGTTCCCAGGCCAAAAGTCAGAAACACAGTGCTGCACCAGCTACTAAGAAGGAGAAAAAATTAGTGCTACTGCTGAACCCAGGGCAGTTGGGTATGCATGTTTCACATGCTAGCCTACTTTGAAGGATAGGCAGATTCAGTAGAGGGATTGAGTGACATATGACTAAAGCACAGGTCTACCCTAACTCCACTGAAGGACCAAGTTCATTGACCAAGACCAGATATGAAAGTTTACTTCTGGATTGTGTGATATTCCTTGGTAAACCCCCATACTTCAGCTGTGTTTGCATTAACCTGATTCCTTTTTTTATTTATTTGTTATTCAGGTTTTGAGGTTACTTCTTCTTCAAGCATTGATTTATTGAGGTACAACTACTGCTTCATTTAGGTGTTCTCAGACCCTAACACCCATGCTCACATATCTAAAGCTCAACCTGGAGAGTAATAACATAAATCTAGGCTCTGTTGTGCACCAGCCTCATATGTAGTAATTAGGTGCGTAAGTTGTTCCTTTGAGCATTGCTGCAGTTTTCTTTTCATGATGACAGCAAGATAAAGCCATCAATCCTCCAAAGTCCTATGAATATTAATTCCAGAAAATAATCTGAGCAGATAATAGTTGTTTTAAGTCTCATATATGCGTTGTGGCAACACTGTTTAGTCACGTCCAAATTTTGTTTGGATCAGTGATAAAAGCAGAATGAACAACTACATTCAATCACCATTTACTTGCTGTCTGTTTTTCTTTTGCTGGCCAAAAAAGGCTTTCCTTTCACTTCTGCATTTATTTATGCAATTTCATAGAGTGATATAGTGGAGAAACAAACATTCACTTGAATATTTCTTCCCTAACACTTAAATCATAAGTGACCCTGGGGGACAAGTTTTTAAAAAACAATTGTGTATTTCCAACAGCAACATCAACAAAGAGAAATTTTTCCAGATACAAGTTATCTGAATCCCCAAACCTATTTTTTCTCTTTGATTTGCTGTTCTATCTTGCCTACAGTTTGCATAAGAATTATTTCAGCTCAAAAAAACTACTTACAAACAATATACATTGAATCTGGCTTAAATGACAGGTTGGTGAATCATAGAATACTGAAGGACATAAGCCTTCATTTTAATTTTAATATAGAACATTTAGTACCAAACCAGAAGCTCGTATATATTCTTGATCCATTGACTACAAAAAAGAGGCACTGAACTCCACAGTGGCATATATAAAAAAGCCCCCCTATAGCATACTGCCCCTGGATGCATGCAGAAATTCAGAGATCTTAAAGAAAGATCTCCATAGGTCTGTTCAAGGAAAGTTTGGTCTTGTTTTCTGAAGTTCACAGAATCTTGTTTTTATTATTTCAGAGTTGAAAGCATGAAAGAAAATTCTTACATTTGTCATATAGGGCACATAACAGACTGTTTCAGTAGTGCATAATTTCAGCTTTATGCAGCCTCTGTTCATTTCATACAATGGCATAAAACTCAGTGATAATTTCTTTCATCTGTTTAAAAAAAACAGAATTGGAATTTAGAATTTTTATGTCCAATTTTATCTGTGAGTTTAATGTATTAGTGACAGATCTTTTGCTAAATTTCATCATCACTTTTCATGAGGCATGATTTTAAAATATCTTTTGACCATAGTGAATGTTCATTTTGTTATAAACACCATATGAAAATATGACATATGACATGCTTTCTCTAAAGAACATGCTATTTTTGGGGGTACATTTTAGAAGCCATGCTATAAACCATCTGATCTATGAAGTCTGATAGCTACACAACACCATTTTCAGGACAGTAAAACTTATTTAAAAATCTGCTTTTTTTAACATCGCCCTCAGTAAAACTCTGACTATGTTAGACATCCCAGATGCGCCATAAACCCGTCTAATCAATTTATATATGTGAATTATCACTATTACATATAAAACATTGTAGACAACAATTTTCTGCAAAATATGAAATTTCAGCTTGTGATAAACATATATCTGAAGAAAAAGAAGAGGTGAGAAGGACTAAGCACCTATACGAAACAGTTACTTATGAAATTAGTTTTCAATTACAGACATTAACTTTGATATAATAGTCAGAATAAGCATCATGACATGTCAATACAGTTTTCTTTCTGTGTCTTTTTTTTTAAAAAATTTTTTTTTCCTTTTTCTGAGCACCTGAAATACTGCAATGAAATAAATGAAAATAGAAGACAATTTTGTAAATTCATATTTTGGACCTTTTTTACAGAAGTTAGATATTCTACTTAATGAAAGCCTCAGTACCATTTTCATTACATCAGATCATTTGGATTTATGATCTGTTTCATCCTTAAGGGAGTTGAGTCACCACTGGAAATAACTATACTTTTCATTCACTGTAAAGAGATTCTGTACAACTGGTTTAACCTATATGTAGTAAATAGTTTAATCTATACATATTTCTTAGTTGGCTATAACTTTTTTTTCCACAGAAATGCCTAGATGAAAGTGGTTTTGACATAATTGCTATCAAATAAAAGACATCTAAAGAGAAAAAGAAGTATATTCTGTTTCAATTAACTGTACTGAAAGAAACCCCATCCCCCCAAAATATAACCCTTAAAAGAGTAAATCTGATGCTTGTATTTGTGAGCTTATTAGGAGAGTTCAGTTATTGGCATTTCAGTGCACCTCCAAAGCCCCAAAGAGATGGCTGACATACAGCTTGATGTGATGAGAGGCTGGAATTAGTAAGAGCATGAAGTGATCACACATCCATTATTGGAAGTGCTTTATCTTCAGTTTTGTTCTCCTGGCTTTTTTTTTATCTACTCAACACTGAAAAGCGCATAATGTATTTATTTATAAGAATTATCAAAAAGAAGTAGACAAAACTAGAACACTAGAACATTTACTTAGGCCACACCATACAACCTGTTACCAAACATGAAGAATAATGAAGCATGACAGCCATGAAAAATGGAATGCAAATGTTCATTGCTTCATATGTTTCATATGTTTAATAATAAGAAGGGATTTGCTTTTGTTGGAACTTGCAAGTGATACTTTTTGGGTTTGTTGGGTTTTTTTGAGCGCTTATCTCCCATTTGGTTAGTTGGGTCTGTTCTTTTCTATCAGTGGTGCTCCCCTTTGGAATGTAAACTGCCAAATCAAAATGATTAGTAAGGTTTGTAGCATTGCAGATACATGACAGCTATACAAGCATACTCCAGCATGAACTTTAAGGTTAATTTGAGGCCAAGTTCACTTTATTCTAGACTAAGCTACTAAATCAGGAGGCTATTCACTGTTTCATGATCCCTGGGGGTGGTACCTACTTTCCTCATGCTGAAAGGAGAAAGCAAAAGAGGAGAGGCATGAAGATATTAGTCGAAACTCTGGGAACTCTGTCCTACCTTTTATTTCATGAGTATAGGAGGCAAAGGAAGGAAATAATCACTCATTCTTTGGAGGTCCTAGGAGAGTATGAATTGAAGACCAGGAGCAGATTTGCTTTAGAAGCTCTTTGATATACACAGTTAAGACAACTTAACACTTGAGCACAGCCGACTCCAAAAGCTGCATTTTGCATACAAAAGCTATGGGCCTCACACAGTTTCTACATGTTTTACACTGTCAGTGAAGTACCCATGACACACATGGGAAGAGGAAAGGACATAAAATTTGATTTTTCAATGATGACGTAGAAATGGACCCTTGACAGCAGTACATTCTGGAAGGCTTCCAGGGTTTGGTACACAAGGTGACAAGGAACCATGTTAAAATGCACTTGCAGGAGTAATGTGAGGAAGTGAGGGGATGACTTTTAGAAATCTTTAAAATATATTGATCCTACAAAAAAAGGATAATTTCTATTTAGGTCAATATGGAACACACAGTGGTATTTGACTTAAAAGTTATAAAATATTTGAGGTTGGTTTTGCTTTTATTTTACTAATGATTAGGGGGGATCTAACAAGGGAATAAGAGAAGCAGCCTGAGATGATTCATCCTCTAAGAGTAAAATGTTCATCCTCAGAAAAAGATAGGATTTGATAAACCTCAAATAGGAAACATCAAAGAATACTCTCACCACATAAACATGGACCTAAAAATAGACAAGTAGATCAAAGGAAAAAGTGTTTCTATCACACTAGAAGCCTATATATACTGAACATCTATACAGCAGGACAAATGAACTGAAGGGACTGGTTTGAAGTGAGGGTATGAACATAAGCATGGAAAACCTTGGACTGAGAAATGGATCACTTGAATGCCTTGAGAAACAAGTAGGTAATATATATGACAGACATAAAAATATCAGACTTCTAGCAGAAAGTTTCATAAGTTAAATAAAGCTTAGAGGTAAATATAGTAAACAAATTAACTGTAACAATTATCATAATTTATTTGAACAGAAGTTTCATCCTTAGATTAAAAGAATATATTATTTCGGTTACATTATGCATCGTGCACATGACAGTGACTCAGAAATCTTAACTTCAAGGGAACTACAAAGAAAGAAAACACAATAATAATTGGACAGTTTAATTAATCCTCAGGTTATGTGGGAAAATGTAACAACGGGTTATGATAAAGATTTAAATAGTGAGAAACAAAAATGTCTGCTTTGTGAAATAACCAAAAGGAGAATATGTATGGTTCAAAATGCAGTAGCTGAAGCTGCAGCAGCACACTCTAAATAGTGTGCTCTTTCAGACTTATTCAGAATCCTAGCATGACTGAAAAGTTTTCCCTCCTCCCCAAACAATGTCAGCATCATATCTTCATATGAGAGAAACTTCTGGCAAAACTGAACAAAACGGGAAATAAAAAGAAGATAAGAAAAGCAACAAGAACCGTTGTGGTTTAAGACTTCAAAACTCACGAAGTGAGTTAAACCACGACAACAAATTCAAACACATTAGAGTGTGGCAAAAGCAAATTGGAAAGAATAACTAACATTAAAAAAAATGCATGAAAATACATGGGCAACACTGCTTAAAACAGAAGAAATGTACAACCTCTAGCTAAAAGGTGTTAAAAAAATCAAAGAACTGAAAGCAGACCACTTGTGTCAGAGCAAATAAGTGTTTTAGAGAGCAAGAACAGCCATGCTGAGCCAGACCAAAGATCGGCCATGCCCCATGTCCCACTTCCATCAATGACAAGCAGATTTTGAAGGAAAATCAAAATGATGAGGCATGCAGTGAATACTCACTGAAGTTCCACATAATTTACTACTCAGGAGCTTCTTGAAAAAGAAACAGCTTTTTAGCAGAATCGGGGCTCTGGTATTTCTGTCTAACATCTCAAAAGGATATTTTTGCCCATGAACTAGTCCAGTTGCTTTTCAGCACGTGAAACCTTTAGCATCAAAAATATCCTAACCAAAATTCTTTCAAAGTGTAACCCATGGAGATGCAGCTCCCTCCAACTTAACAGAAAGGTCTGGCTCAGTTTTCTCAAATAATGCATTTTTAAACTGTAAGGGGATATCTAAGTTAACACCTGACAAAATAAGGAAAGTAAACCACACAAGCTGAAGTGAGAAAGTGACAATTAGCAACTCAGGGATCAAAGAGAAAAATATGGACATGAAAATACTAAGACTAATGGAAAAAGCATAGAATCTGCTTTTTGACAGCAACAAAGACCAACCAATGCCAAAGTACTACAGGGCTGACACTTCCCTAACACCACTGGACTGCTATTACAGAGATTCCCTGTGCATCTCACAGGCCCCTGGGCACAGGAACAACAATCGTTGCTCCCCGGTGAATGCACTAGCTATCAAATAATTGCAGTGTGCTTTAAGCTGTTCAGACCCTGTGCTTGCAGGGTCTTTTTGTGTACAGTAAAGAATGACAGAAGAAAAGTGACCAGGCAGAAGAGGGTTATCTACATGTTCTGTAGAGAGCTGCATCGTTTTTCTTTGCCTTGAACCTACCACCTGCTAACAGCATGTGATAGTTTCATTCTTGCTTTGGAAGAGAAAATGAACCATCTGTCTTTTTTATTCTTTCCTTTTCCTTTATGATTGGACATATTTCTGTCAAAGCTTTCCCTCAATTGTCACTTTTCAGACTGAATAGTCCAAGTGCATTTATGAATTCCTTTGACCGCCACTCTATATTTTTGATTATTCTTGATGTATTTTTGTGAACCTCTTTCAGTTCTGTTACATCCTTTTTAGATTTTGGGATAGCAGCTTTTTACACTGATATGATTATGTTTTCTGTTTTCTTTTCTACTCTTTTCTTAATAACTCCTAACATTCAATTTACTTTTTTGACCACTTCTGAGCACCAAGCTGACATTTTCATGGAGCTATTCATCATAACTCTAAGATCACATTTCTGAATGATAACAGTCAATACAGAGCACCTTACTAAAGAAAAAAAAATATCCTTTAAAAGCAGAATTTTTATCCAGACAAGGAGAATAAAAAATAGCATATGGTCTGTCATTTTACATGTAAAAGCAAAACCAGATGCTGAAAAAGGACTGGGCTTCTGAATTACTAGGTCTAATACTGAAATACATACATTGAATTTGGTTTAGATTAATTTGGTTTAGATTTTGGTAGCAAAAGAACTACAAGAGTGGACTTGATGAGAACAGGCCACCATGCTGGACAGCTCCTGTTCCGGATAGCTCCTGTTCCAGCCACCTCCAAAACAGACCCATGGCTGGCAAAAGCTGAGTCCATCAGTGATGGTGGTAGCACCTCTGTGATGATATATTTGAGAAGAGCTAAGAACCACTGCACTGAAGGTGAGAGGAGTGAGAATAAGTAAGAGAAACAGCCCTGCAGACACCAAGGTCAGTGTAGAAGGAAGGGAGGAGGTGCTGCAGACACCGGATCAAAGATCCCCTGCAGCCCATAGTGCAGCCCATGGTGCGGCAGGCTGTGCCCCTGCAGCCCATGGATGTCCATGGTGGAGCAGATCTCCACCTGCAGCCCACTGAGAAACTCACACTGGAGCAGGGGGATGCCCAAAGGAGGCTGTGACCCTGTGGGAAGCCCGCACTGGAGCAGGCTCCTGGCAGGACCTGTGGCCCAATGGAGAGAGGAGCCCACTCTGGAGCAGGTTTGCTGCAGGACTTTGTGACCCAATGGGGGACACAAGCAGGAGCAGCCTGTTTCTGAAGGACTGGACCCATGGAAGGGACTCAAGCTGGAGCAGCCTGGTTGGAAGGTGCTTTTATATTTGTTCTTATTTTTTTTATGCTACTCTGTTCATAAAACATAAAATAAATTTACTTCCCCAAAGTCAAGCATGTTCTGCCAGTGATGATGATCTGTGCATGATTTCCCTGTCCTTATCTTGACCCACAAGCTTTTCAAACATATTTTCTCCCCCTGTCCTTTTGAGGAGATGATCAAGATGTAAAAATAGCAGAAAACATGTGGCTACAACAGAAAAACTGACTGAATATTTTTCATCAGTGTTCACTCCGGAAGTCACAGGGAGTTTCTCCTATGACAAATGAAAGACTCAGTCTGAAGTGCCAGTGGAGGAGGTTTTAGAATAAATTAATACAATGAAGAGTAAAAGCTCTCCGGTGTCATATGTTATTCATTCAAGAGCTCTGGAAGACCTCAAGTAGAAAATTGTGTTGTTTTTAAATGTGGAATATAATTTATTACTCAAATTATTATTAGTAAAGGAATAGAACTTGACAAAAGTTACAGATTTAAAAATGGACTGTTCAGGAAGATGTGAATTTATAGGTTGGTACATTTGACTTCTGTAGTCTGCAAATTGTTAGTAGATTTAGCAGAAACATTAAGTGCACATAGCAATAGAACATAGAAAACAGGGCTCATAGAGGGAAATACTTCAGAAAATTCTGAGAATTCTTTAAAAAATCAATAAGCATGTATATAACCACAAGCTAAATCGCAGAGTGGATTGGGGTTTTCCTGGATAAAGTGAAAGATCTATGACAAGAGAGCAATAAATACTGTTCAAATGGCTGGAGGATACTAACATCAATGTGGCTGGATGTTTTCAGCTACAACTAGTGATATTCATTGAAAGAGATATTCTCTGGAAAGGTGATATGGAAAAGTTAGCTGATTACAAAAACATAATTCACAGTAGTCAAAAGTGAAAGTAATTGCAAAGGTTTGCAGAAAGACCTCACAAAACTGAGTTAATGAAGTTCAATGTCATTAAGAGCAAAGCAATGCAAATGAAGAAAGAAAGATAACGCATACACATTTTAGGTCTTTAAATTACCTGTTATCTCATTGTAAAAGCCCTTGAAAGGTTCAGTCAGAAGATCCATCATAGTCAAAAAAAAAAAAAAACCAACAAAACATTATTAGGAAATTATTAGGAATTATAAAAGATAAAGAACAAAACTGTCACCATGCTGCTGCATAAACCTATGTTGGATCAAGAAGGGGAAAATGGATGACCCAAGGAAATAGAGACCAGTCAGTCTCATCTCAGTGCCTGGCAGAATCTTGGAGCAGATTCTCCTGGAAGGCATGCTTAGGCACATGAAAAACAACAAGGTGGTTGGTGGTGGTCGGTTGGCTTCAATAAGGGTAAATCCTGCCTCACCAGTTTGGCGGCTGTCGTAGTTAAATCCCAGCCGTATCATCAGCCACACAGTTTGCTCACTAACTCCCCACCTCTTTCTCCACACTCAGCCCCCTGCCCCTCCCCGAGCCCAGGGGGATGGGGAGGAGAATGGAAAGAATGTAACTCTCACGGATTGGGATAAGAACAGTCCAGTAATGATGGCATAACACAAACCACTGCTGCTACCACCAATAATAATAATGATAAGGGAAATAACAAGGGAAGAAAATACAACCGCTC